>JAPYYV010000862.1:29310-50611 GCA_030522625.1 Copidosoma aretas
TTTTAATGATAAGTTCACCAAATGTCCACATTAACACCTGTTTTCCACATAAATAATGTTAATATACAACTATGGAATTGCTCTTGAAGTTTTAGGAAAAGGTTGTGCAAAGTACATAATAAGCTAATTTGAAAAAAATATGCTACTTAAAAGTTGTCGTGCAGGTTATTAAAGAATATGAGCTGAGAGTAAAAAAATAGAAGGAGACGAAATATCATAATTCATACTCAAACATTTTTTATTGCAATAGATGTATGTATGCATACTGTAATCACGAATCCATAACTGGTATACATAAATTTTAATAAGGTATTTCTTAGAAATTGCACTGATCATAATACATTAAATGCAATGTATACATATGTACAAAAATCAATTTGCTCTTGTAAAAATTTAGAACAATATATAAAATTGTTGTCGCGAGAAATAAATGGTAACAGTCTCATGAATTGGGATCTTGCATGAAAAATTCTATTTGGTCCGTCATGTAGATAATCAAAAAATATTGAACACGTATTTTTTCTTTTTTTTACAAAACAAAAAATTGTGGAGATCTTTTATGTACATCAAAGTTCATGAGTGGGGCTTATACTGTCGCAGGAAGATACGATGTTTATGTCCCTGTGACGTATTTTATCCCATGCTCCTTTATACTATAACTTCAACAATTTTTGTTCATGTAAAAAAAAATACGTGCCCAATAAATATTTTTTCATAATTCATCCGACGGACCAAGTGGATTTTTTCATTCAAGATCCCAATTCCATTAAGCAGCCATACGGCTGACTAAACTCTCAGTATACTATTTAAAATGAAATTTACGACTCCAGAATTGCATCCATGCATAAATCCAATATTAGATAAATAATCACTTCATGCAAAACATGGTATGATATAGTTTATCTCTTATGTAGATACAATATTTTTGTTATACGTATAATTATGCATTAGTATGGTTGTTTTTCGTATGAATTGATTTTTTCCATCAAGATTTCAATGAACGAAAAAAAAAAAGACGAAAATTAGAACACATTATTGTAATATTTAAAAACATGCAATCGTTAAACACATAACTGAAAAATTTCTCCCCGTTTTTATTGGCCAATCAGAAAAATGACGTTGCAGCTAACAGTAAGACATTGGAAAAGTCAATAAATCACAAATCCTGACTCGTCCACACACTTGCCTTCGCCGATTTGTAGCGGTTGCTTGTTATTTTTTATTAACGCGCACATACTATCAACTTTATAGCAACTGTGCGGTTTGTATTGTAAAATCCGATGCAAAAAGTATTCGGAAACTCATGCAAAAACAGCGCAAGTCCAACATCATGCATTACAAAAGTTTTGCCGATGTGTCTGCTCATTGCAACTATTCTCTACTTAGACAGTTTCTTCAAATGAATTTATTATTTAGAGTAGAGGGGGTACTACTGTTATTATTATTATCATTATAAAACTATATGTTGGAAAAAGTTTACTCTTCGATGGTAAAATTAGTAATGCACTGATCATACAAAATATCGAATCATTAATATGCTCAACATTGTTACTTACAGTTGTACCGTTTTTCATTGGTCGAACTATTACTTTTACATCCAATACATAACAACATTGAGTTATGAATTGGCAAGTTACGTTGTAATAAGTTTATTAGTATCGAAAGCATTAATTGAAGATTAATAAACAAATCTACAAAAATATAACTTGAAAACAACTTTAATAGATTCACTACCAAGTATTGATTCGAATGAAATGTTATTGCATTAATCAAAGAGTAAAAGTTTAATCAACCATGTTCGAACAAAATACATTGCGTACATAATTTGGTAGAAAAAAAATTCTAAGTACCTAATACGTATTTTGAAGAAGGATGCATTAAAAAAAAAAAAAAAATGATGAATAAAGCGCAATAAATTGATGAAGGCATCGAGCAAGTGTTTCATAACAATTTTGTGGGGTAAGAACATAGTTTCGAGTTCACGGGCAAGAAAAGAAGACACAATGTCGTATGATAAAAATGAAGAAAAAAAAAATGGAACATCACAAAAATGGGACGCAATCGGCAGTAGAAACGAGTAAACAATGCATAAAAAGGCAAGAACGTCCGACTCGAGCAAAATAAAGAAAACGGCAAAAAAGTAATGACGAGCATGATGTAACAACAGTATGACGTTAAAAATGCAGGGCATCTATCTAGCGACAATGAAGAGTTGAACGGATGAGCGGAGCGTGCGACTGATCAGCAGCAGCGACTTACCCCCATTGGACAGTCTCAAGCCACGGTATCGCGCGCTTTAAGGCTGATGTTTCTCCGGGTACTTTACTTGGCCCGGCTTGCATGCTGTCCTAATCGGTAGGCGCATACAAACACACAAGACACAGTTTTTGATTGATGCTCTCCTCGGCCGGGGTACAGTGAATATTAAACAGCTTTATGGGCTCACAGGGCTGTGCTGTGGGTCTCTGCTGTCATTAGTGTGTATAATAGGTCCACGTGGACGTGACGTGTAACGAGCGACGAATGTAGGTACAACGATTACGGGTGGTGTTTTCTTTCTTTTTCTTTTACATTTGCTCGCTTCCACGACGAACAGTTACTCAACAGTAACGATCGTCGCCCTTTCTCGTTCGTTACCATTTGCGCGATTATTTTAACAGTAGTCTCGTGAATTTTGTCGATTTCTTGCTGCTCAAGTTTGTAATTTCTGATTTTGAATTTGTCCTAACCATCTGAATTTCTTAAAGTCTACCGCTGAATTCTCCAGTAACAAGCCAATTGGGTCTGCGAAGAGAACTATAAGTGCAGTTCGTCTACTGTACACGTGTGAACAAAAACACATTCACAGAATTTTGTGCTTCAGATAGCATAATTGTACAGCTGTTGAAAGCTCAATCACCGTCTACGAGAACAGAAACCGGAAAACTACATGTATGCCGATCGTTATACCCGTAACCTGTTTTTATCAACGCTCGCGCACGAGCGCAAGTATGAGTGCTCGTTCGAAAATTTTTACACGATAGTTCCAGCGTAAAAGTTTGAGATAGGAGTGTATAACACGGTATGCTGTGGATGGATTACTTACCGGCAAAGCACCAGCGTCCAGTCGCGCGAGCAAAAACTACCAGGAAGACGGCGAAGATCAGCAGCAAGACTCCGATGACTATTCCGATTATTGATCCGGCGTCCAAATCGACTCCTGCAAGTAATGTGCTTTTTTTAGTCCTCGATCTTGTAATGAAGATCGTTACGTAGCAAGAAGCAGCTAAGACTTGTGACAATGTTAGTGGGTTTAAGTAAGCGATCGAAACAAAAAAAAACAGCGGTGGTATCGAAACACAATCACACGATTGCAGTTAAAAAATTTCATGAGCCATAATGATTCCATTGCCAACAGTGATGTTTGTTAAATGTAGTACAATGTCAGGAGAATTCTGTTTTCCGAAAAAATTATTGTCACAATAGTTTCAGGACAATTCAATTTTATAATCATCATCAGCTAAATGGTTTTAAAATTTTTTAGTGCAGTTTCTAAAAATGCCAAATAAGAATTCTCGTAACACTATGACAAGGAAGATAATCAACAGACTCCAATGCAAAAAAAAGCACTAAGCTAATAATAAACAGAAGCACATAATTTTCAGCATGAGAGATGATTATAATCACAGTGTTGGAAAGTATTTTTTAAAAGAAAGTTAGTTATGAATAATGTATAAAGTGACAATTACCTAGTGCGTGCATTTGTTCGGAGAGCTTACCATAGAACTGACCAAATCGACCTAAAGCTCCTGGGTGAGCATGCAGTGAAGTGATATTGCATTAGAAAAGATAGTTATTCAATTGTGTTAACATGGATGTTTGTTACGCAAGTAACTAGACTCTTGTTCTCATTAACAATGCGACGATTGATGAATAAAATATTATCACGCTATTGTGTCGCGAGAAGCTATTGTGTTATTTTGAGCTGTTTGCTAGTATTGCAGTTATTTTTTGGAATCGGAACAAAAGCGTTAATGACAGAGATTCTCCAAAATTTATAAGAAGCAAAAGTTATATGAAAGCAGAGATCGTTATTTGCATCCTATTTTATGTAAGCATATAAAAATTGTTATCTAAGTATATCCACCAGTGTGAGATCTAACGCCTAAGCACACAATTATTTATTTTTTTTTTTTTTTTTTTTTTTTTTTGTTAAAGAACTATGTATTTGTGAACCTAATACATGTAGGCAAAAAGCTATTTACAGAACACACATATCTTCAAACTATGATTAAAATCAAGAAGCGTTAGTTATACGTTTAAATTGAACTCTGTAAATCGCTTAATAAGCTGAGCGTGAATCGCAGTAAGTGAGAGTCAGTGATAATTTTCTTATTTAAAGAATAGCATTGATGTTAAATTACCAATGGCAAATTGAGATATCAAAATATTTATTTGTTATAAAATATTAATGTAACATCAATGTTATGAAAATGTGCTTTCCAAGTGATTGACACACCCGTAGAATTACTATTAACTGTATGACTAAAATTTGAGTAACATTGTTAAAAAACAACCTGCTGGTGGCTCAGATGAGGATGACAAGATTATGTTGTAGGTGGCATATCCTTCAGCGTTGTCGGCTCGCAGCGAGTACATCTTCTCGGTATCGGATTTCTGTACGCTGTCGATAGTTAACTCGACGCTCCAATATCCTCGACCCTAAATGTTCGAAATCACAAATAACAATGTAATATGAAAAATTTGCAGTATTCGAATGCATTTTTTAATACAAGTTAGGGGTCGTCCATCAACTACGTGATCCATGTAGGCGGATGCATGAGAAAATGCTACGCTGAGCTACTTAAGGTGGCGGAGGGGAGTTGGTTGTGAGTCACGTAGTTTTATTTTCTGTCAGAAAAAGTTAAAATCCAAAAAGCAAAAATGAAGGTGTATTTTTTTTAGTATAGCGCCTCACCTTTATCTCATTTAAATTTGTGCCATTAAAATTCTTGCACAAAGAATGTCATAATACGCTTGAAAAAATGTAACAAGCAAGCTATACCTAACCTCATAAGGAATAATCAACTTTATTTTTCACGAAAAACTTCATCTTAATGTACAGAAAAAAGCAACGTTACTTTAGGAGGAGAGGGCTGCGATCTGGGAGGTTAAATTGTGGCCAACATAGGGCCCCGTAGTCGATGGACGGCCCCATTAAAAAGTATTATACTTTATCATTTGTATTAGATGTCTTAATGCAGAAAAAAAATTGTAGCTATAAATATCTCACGATTATTCAACTAATTTAATTCGATCGCCGATAAAATATCGCATGATAATATTCAAATAATTTTTAGTGAAAAAAATGTTTGAACTTCCTGGAACTATGATAAAAAAATAGAAATCAACAAGATTTCCTTCCTCAAAGTGAGTATTAAAAATTGAATGGAATAACATGAATAAAACGATGTGGAACAAAATGTTTTTGCTTTAATCGGCAAAATATCGACGAGCAAGCCCAACGAACTCGAGACAAAACGTCAATAGGCCTCCAGCGAGCATTCGACAAAACTCACCAGGTCGATGGCGGACGAGGTCTGGAGTCGGCCGGTCGAGTCTGTCTGCCCGGCCACGATGCTCTCGTCGCCCACCGTCCAGGTGAAGTCGGGCATCGGGTTCGCGTGCACCGTCACGTTCACCTTGCCGGATCTGCCGATCGCCTTGCCGAACGACTCGATCGTCTGCTGGGGCTCGGGCGCGACTGTGATGAATCGCAGGGTTGGGGTTACACTCGGGTACAACTTGCGGGGGCATTTATTTTCGACTCCCACGGATGAATTAGGGCAACATCGTGGTGTCGTGTGCAGGGTTCGGCGTGTACTCACAGTGAACGTAGATCGTCCGCTCGGCCTTCAGGGGCACGGCGAGGGCGAGGTGGCTGGCGACGCAGGACAGGCTCCTGCCGTGGTCGTTCGGCGTTACGCTGCGGGACGTGTTGAGCGCGGCCACGCTGCTCTCCTCCATGCGCCCGTACGTGAAGGGCCTCTCGTCGGAGCCGATGGACTCGTTGTCTGCGGATTGGCCGATCGAGCGCGATGGTTTTTAGAGGCGCGAACAGAGCCGATGACGTGGTTGTTTGAGGGGGGATTGTCGCGGGATTTCGTTCTAGAAGTTTTTGAGAGAAAGCCGGCGCGCGAGTCGGCTTGGGGGACAATTTACAGTGCAGCGGGATTTCAGAGGGATCAGCGGTACAGTGTCTGAGAAATTAAATTCAATGGTATAGTTGGCTCTTGCGGGACCGTCGCTGTGAAATGAATTTTGGCTTGCTATTGCTCTGACGATTGGGAATTTTCTGAAAAACTAAAGCGTCACTCTGTTACATCGACATTTTAAGGTAGTAAATCCGTATTTATGAACAAATCAAAATTTTATGGTTGAGTTCAAAATATCGTCTTTCAACATAGGTTGTAATGGGATGCAGCAACAACCGAGGCAATAACTAGTCACAATACATTGTCAAACGATCAAACTAATTTTATATTTTTTCAAATTATAGAGTGACTCACAAAATAAAAGTCAGTTTATTGAATGAAATTTTTTACATTGCAAAAGCGTGTAGCTATAAACTACAAGACTGTCATAATATGGTTAATGACGCACTGCACTCGTTTGGCAACCTCTAGTCGGTCCACGGATTTTCTACCTTAAAAGACCTATTACAGCGGTACCATTTTCAAGATATGGTGATTCAAAGTTTGACCGTAAAGCTTTTGGTATATCTTTTTGTTCGTACATGAATAAAAGATTGTACACTATTGGGGTTTTGAAGCCTGAATTATTGATTTTTTCACAATTTGTAATATTTTGTAGAACAACATGCTAAAGTTCGAATCATTTGTGGATGGTCATAAAAAGGAATGTTTCTTGACCAAAATTCACTTTCGTGGTAGACTGTACCGCAATAACCCCTCTAGTGTGGAATTCTTAATGTGGATTGGCAACGCTGAAAGCTAGGCTGGTGCGTGTGATATGTACTTTCTATACGTTTTTACCGATCTTACATGAGGTGGGTAATATATATATGAACGGTATTTTTTCACGGGCAACTCAAAAAGTAGCGTATAAGCTGGAGTAAGTTAATCGTTCCTCACCAAGGTAGAGCGAGACGTTGGCGGGTGGCCGTCCGCCCTCGGCTATGCAGCTGATCTCCATCTTCTCGCCGGACTTGAAGGGCGAGATCTTGTTGAGCCGCAGCTGAGGATTGTCCGGCTGTCCTGTGTGGGCAAGACGCAAAACTTTGAGCACAGCTCTTTTTTCCTTGTACTTCATTCGCAGACCACCCAGTCGCGCACCCCAACTTTTTTCGCCCATAAAGCACGCGAGAGCGAAAAATCCCTTCCATCTACATTTTTCTCGCGCGAGCGCTGGTTCATGGCCTTCGGTCGGGGCTACATTATCTCCGCGCTCGAAACTTTAAGAGCTAACGTGGGGGGGGCCTAATGCCCCCGAGCAGCGCGATCCGCGTGGTTTTCTTGCCCGCTCGGTTATGTGTACCGGTGCGCGGCGCGAATTTTTTCGAAAAATTGATTTTTACGAGGGTACGGAGGACTCGGCTGATGGAAAAAGTTACGCGGGCGCTGGGGGGTGGGTACTGCGTTATTGTACTTGAGATAATGCGTTGTACGCGAGGCTCGTAGATTTAATATAGATACGGGTGAGCGCGATCCATTAGACCCAGTGTACTGGGTGCCGTAGTCTCCTATACTATGGGCTCGGTCTAGCTATAGAGCCTTTTTTATGTATGTTATCCTTCCGAACACTAGTTTCTTTGGTCGGAAGTCTGAAAAGTGGACCGACGAAGAGTTATTCATCGGGTTCTTTAAAACCATTCCAATGCTGTGGTTCTCCAAAACTGTTTTAATATTTCTTTACTTTGTCATTGCGAGCAAACGAGAGGTTTAGTATCATTGATACATTTGCTGCCTAATGTATTCTGATTTTGCGATTTTCCAAAACGGTTATTGCATATTTTTGATTGACAAAAAATTTCATTTTATCTGCAAATCCATAGAAAAATAAAATGATGTATTAGAAATGAAAAGATTAATAAAATTTATAAACGAAGTTTTTTTTCACCGATAATAAATACTCAGATACAACGACACGATGGATACATCATGAACTTGAAAATTTCACTGAAAAAAGTTTGTGTAATTACGATCATATAATTTTAATTTAGAAAATATTTAATGTATTGCAAAATATAAATTTTGGAGAAAAAAATTTTCTGGTCAGAACCTAAATGACGGTTGACACATTTTTAACTCTTTTAATACGTATAAAAAACGGAAAAAAATGGAAAGGTAAAAATCCAAGAGTACTCGTTGTAAAACTCACTAATTAAATAGAAATGAGTACTCATTGACATGAGTATTAAGAATGAGAATTCAAAACAATTTTTAACTCATGCCAAGAGCTATGTCGTGAAACATCACGATTGTTAACAAACAAATTTTTTGCACTAATTTGTTATGAAAAAAAAAATAAAAAATAAATTTATTCGTAACATGCTTTACACGATATTACCATCATCATTGCCATTATTGTTTTAGTGATTGTTTATTTCTCCTTCATTACTACTGTGGGCAGTTCAAAACATTTTCCTACTTGCATCAAAAAAGGATTTGTCTTATCAGCAAGTTAACAACTTAAAAATTCAGATAGCCAACTATCATAAAAAAATAAAGTGCACTGACCAAATATCATTTACCCAGTAATATAAGTTTATAATTTTTCGGAGATTTTTGGAAAACGAATTTTTTAATACGCATCGATATACATCCGGAGCTGTAAGTATTTTGAAGTACTTAACATTGCCAATCAAATATTACGACGATGATGTAAAAACGGGGTGACAAATTTTTGAAACGCAAAACATCGCGCGCCAACCGACCCCGATCATTCGCGCAGAGTTTAATCGAATGTGCGAAAAATATCAAGTTTTTACAAATTTCCGGAAGACTTTCGTTCGACAAAGTTTCGATTTGCCATTCTGAGTTCCCCTTGATATCTAATCAGAATATATAATCAGAACCCCTAGAAATCTAATAAGAAAAAAAAAAACAGCAACAAGGACGCATCAACACTCACGGGCCACGATGAGTCGGACCGAGTTGAAGCTCTCGATGCGGCCCTTCATCGGCGTGAGGTAGCAGGTGACGTTGCCGTCGTGCTTCTCCTTGATCGAGGATATCGTGACGCCGCACTGGCCCTTGTCGAGGCCCTCGCCGAAGTAATTTATGCCGTCGTCCGAGGCCTGGTTCGGAAGCAGCACGAGATTCGGCTCCCCGGGAATGGTGAACCGGCAGAACTGCAGCGGCACGGCCAGCTTGCACAGGATCGTCCGGCTCTGGCCCACGTTCACCGCCACCCGGTTGTCCGGCTCGATTTCCACCGGCAGGGCTGATTTGTAAGCTGCAACGTGAAAATGCGCGATTTGCGTGTTTACCACCTGTTCGAGCGGTTTTCGCTTGGAATATAATCATGTTGTATGCCCTTGTGATGATTATTGAATGATAGTGCTACAGTGGAGCTATAAGCAGGTGTTATTGGGTATTCAAGAATTCCAAATGCATTTTACACGCGTAAATGTAGTAGCATAGGTATCTTTCGATTCCGGACCACGCCCTCGCATCTTTCATCATCATTCGCCCCGTAGCGATCAGACAGTAAGCCCTGAGCGATCGGGCAATAGGATCGTACCCCCACAGACGAACGACGTGGCCGCAATATTTATCGTCCTGACGATTAGAATATATCTTCCTGAAAGTCTGACAAAAAAAAATACAATCGTACAGAACCGCTGAAAAACTGTTTCCGGCGTGATCCGATCGTTGCGAGCAATCAAGATCATACTGCATGTTTTGAATAACCTCGGTGCAGTTTGTCGGTTGAGCGAGGGAAGCTAGGTGCAATCTGATATATTTTAAGGTTGTAAAAAGGGAATTCATTCCAATGTAGAGATTTAAAAAAAAAAGCTGTAAAATGATACAGCCATCTAATGTATTATAGTTTACAACGATAAGATATTTCCCCGCTCGATACTCGACAAAAATAAACTCTTTCGGTCCAATCTTCTTCCACTCGGCTGACGATTACATTCGATCTTCCCTACCCTCCAGCTACTTTCGCAATTTTGGAATCACACTCGTCTTCACAACGAGTATACATATAACGACCCTCGCAAAGGAAAACAGAGTTGATCAACCCACCCTGTCATACCATACGGTACACACGCACCTAATTTAATCATACCAAAAACTCTCGGAAAGTGGTCGGGGGGGGGGGCTTCCACCAAAAACGTACAGCTGTTCGGGTCTGTATGGCAATGGCGCGAGAGTCGCGACAGGCGCAAGTAAGAAATCTGGCTGCAGCGGGACGATGAGCGCCCCGTGTTCTCGGCTGCAGCGGCTGGGGAGAGAACTCGGCGCACGGGAACACACATATATACCCCCCCCCGTAATAGTGTTGGGAGGGGGGCCGTGCAATAAGTCGAATAAGTTGGCCCGTGGGACGGGTCCGCTGACACACGGGGATGTACCATACATATATACGTGTCGTACGGTGCAGAGCTGTATGGAATAGCAAGGAGGAGAGGCGCATGTATACGCGAGCGAGCGTCTCGGGGGCGGCCGCAGCGGGCGAGATTTACGGGGCGACGGCGAGGAGAGAGAGAGTTGATTAAGCCGCCCTTTATTTCCACCTCCGGCCGTGGAGCTCGGCGCGCGCTTTTTCCTCCCCCTTTTCTCTCGGCTCTTCTTGTACCTAGCCCCCCCCCCCCCTCCCCCAACTCCTGTCGGCGAATCTGACTGGCGGAAATTAATGCGCGACGCGAGGGGTACATTCTCGTACGTATATTACACACGTATATTTATGGTGATGCGCTTCCGAGCTGTACTCTTGTCCACCAATTTTGCAGTACTACATTACCACTCGTCATGGTAATCCGCGCGCGTGTGTCTCGGTTATTTCGTTAGCTCGAGAGTGAGGCTTGAAAGGTTCAAGTTCCTTAATTTTATGCAGTATAGGCGTTCAATGAGTGCATATTGTACCCTTTGCTCGTCTCGTTTGTGGGTCAGAGTATCGGCAGGTAGCTGGATTCTTTCGTCAACTGTGAGTTTGGCTCATTCGATGCAAGCAAAGTGGTAAAAGTCGTTAAAAGTTCACTAACCAACCGAGTTATAGGTAGTTCTCGATACTCGTAATAATGGTCCACATCAACGGCTCGGTAGAAAGAAGCAGCAAACTCAAAAATGCAGTAAAAGAGAATGTTTTTCCCTGCATTTTTGTAGCGTTAGTACAGCTATTTTATTTATGACGTTTTCACACTTGACCCAAAAAAAAATACTTTACAACTATTAAGAGCAGCGATCGATGGATTATTCAGTCATCATGATATCCTCATGAAAACAGCGTGATGCCCCACTACTTTCGCACATTTATTCGCGATCTTTCTTATTACATTAACCTGAACACGATCGATTAATTAATTTCATCCCTTTAAATTTACTTGGCTGGACTAAGCTCTCATTAGTTTTTACACTGCATCGAGCACTGCGTGCAATGTTTAGTCGGCTTGTTTCTTTTACCGATCCCCCGATGCGTCCAAGCTGTCCAAGATTCTTTCGATGCTCCCGCGACGAAACGATCAAACGTCTTTGAAAAAAATAAACCTCCAAACATCGTCCGATCGGAGCACCAATGGGTACCTGTTTCCTCGATAAAACAGAACAAGGGAGGACGAACAAAGAAAAAACGCTCACGTAGGGGGCTCCGTACAACCGCCAGCAGCGACCGATGCGAAACGATCGAGCTCGGTACCCCGATCGCCGCGAACAGCGGCAACGACAAAAGTCCCGTCGAACGACGGCCGCAATTATCCAAAGCCCCGCCATGAAGTCTCCGCAACCATCTACGCTCTACGCTCCGCTCCGTGTACGATACCGGGTATACCCCTGCGCACGGCTATGAAAACCTCATCGCGCGCCCGGCGTTTATCGCGCGCTCGCGACTACCCACGAACCGTACCAACCGGGCGCGGTGCCGAAAGCAAAAAAAAAGGAGCAAAGACTTTCAGCGGTCTCGTCCGCGCTCTCGAGATTCCGCGGATTCGGCCGCTGCGTCTTTCAACCACCGGCGATACTTTCGCGGGGGGGAGGGCGCGTCGGTGCTTCCGCGCGCGGCGAGCATCTTTTTTTCCTGGCTATGCGCGCTGTCTCCTCGTACATGTGCGCGCGCTCCCGCGTGTTCCGAGCGCACGGCCAAAACTTTTCATCGACGCGCGTGGCTGTTTCCGATGTTCCCTTGCTTCATCGCGCCCGGGTGGGGGTAGCGGCGGTTGCAGCTGCAGAGCCTGCGAGCCGGTGCGAAAAGACTTGCGGCGATGGCAAAAGAGTTCGGGTGTTTCGTTCGAGCAGCGGTCGTTTGCAGGCGCTCGCCCTGTTTTATTTTCAAAGAACGTGTATCTCGGCGCTGTCTTATTGTTTTTCCTTTATTTTTCTGCGCCGAACGTCGGAAAAATGCATTTAAGGCTGTACATTCTGTGCGGTGCGTGTGATTTTTACCGAGGATACAAATGTACAAAAGTCGGGAGGAAAAAAAAGAAAGGGCGCTCGCCGTCAGCAAACAGCCGTCTCGGATTTGCTGTGACAAAGAAGCTGTCTCGATTTATAATTACTACAATTGGAGCAGGCTCTTTTATTTTCTCTTGGATAAGTAGTTATTACAATTTTAGATGGAAAACCAACTTTTTTCGTTGTGTGCAAGATGTTGTAAATTATTCGGAAGAGGTTTTTTCATGAGTAAGCAAAACGTTCTCAGACGACGAAATACCAATAGTTTACAGCGCTAGTACAGCCATTTTCATTGTTTTCTCCTAGCATGGTAGTAAACTCACAGCGTTTCGTCATCTGGAGTAATTTTTATCGTACAACGATTTCTACCGTTCTGGACAATGGTCAAAATTAGGTTTCCAAAAAAAAAGTCCCCAAACGACCGAATGCCACCGCGGATCACATCAGTGCTAGCGCAATATTTTTTTTCTCGGCGTAGTAATAACCTGTACAAGTTGATCAATACGAAGGAAAACAAAAAAACGCACATCCAACTTTTTGTGCCGCACAATAGATTGACGCCCAAGACATGGTACACAAATAATATGCACGAGCGCAAAAAGCTCGCAAGTCCTTTTGCGGGCGCATTTAAAACACCACGAGTGCAGAAAAGAGCTCTGCCGATAGACCAAGGCTTTTTGCCTGCAAACCTCGTGCACGCTGACGCAATAAAAAAAAGGCATAAACTTGCAGATCAGGCGCGCCAAACGTAGCGCATCATATTGTGTACGCGATAAAAAAAAAAAGGGTCACGAAGAAAAGAAGAGCTTGCGACGAGGGCGTTGATGCGACCGCGCGTGTACACACTTTTGCAGCCTGCACGCGCGGCTCATCGATCCGGCATCCCCGCGGTGACTGCGGCATCGCGACCCGCAAGCTCGCCCGCACCCCAAAGCTGCAGCGCCGGTGCGCGCATTATGCTGATACGGGAGCGCAAAAATTTATGCCGCAAAGCGAGCCCGGCGCCGTAGCCGAGCTTTGCCGTGCGGTGCAACGCCAAGGACGCAGCGATGATCATATTTCATTCTCGCTGGGTTCGATGACGTGACGAGGAAATTGTGCCTTTTTTCGCGGCGCCGCTGCTGCTGCTTTGCCGATACTGCGTGATATAATACGTATGCTGCATCCAAGCTTTTTTTACCTTACCGAGCATTGGACACTGAATACGTGCTTTCATTAGTTTTTGATACACGCCGGTATGTTGGATATATTGTACTGCCGGTCCGAAGCCCGGGGCAAGTGTGGCGGAAGAATAATAATTGTCATTGAACTTCAGTGCCCACAAAGTAAACTCTCTTCTGGGAGCCAACTCGACATCGGCCGCGTGGCATACAGTTAGGCAGGGGAGCTTGCAGGCAAACACAATGGTTTGGAGGAGGTACTGGATGGTACTTCGCTACTGTGGCTAAATTTTAAACGTTCCGTGTACAGTACGGGACATTATAGAGCATATCACGCGACAGGTGTGCGAGAGGGCATTTGATTTTTGCACGAGCGTGAATATTACAGCACGCACGAGTTGCGTGAGCTATTTTTTGACACTTAAAATGTAAAGGTTTCAACTTTTCGAGTGCTTTTTCGTACTGCAGCAGATACTAATCATGCAAAAACACTATTTCGCACTCGGCGCTGGAATCTGACACTTGGCTGCACATTTCAACATCTGGTAATTTTTCTTGGTTGCATGGTAATTTTTATTATGGTACATAGTAATTATCATCATGTGCATAGTAAAAATTATTATGTTGCATCGTAATTTTTACTGTGTACATAATAAAAATTACTATGTACCATGATAAAATTTCCAATAATACGAGTATGTCCTCACGTTCCTATAACTACAGTAATTTTAATTGTAACACTCTTCTCAGTGTGTGTTCCTCGTTGTGTATAATTATAAGCATGTATAATGTTTCAGTCCCAATGGACTTGATTTGCCCTGAAATCAATACACATTTTTTATACGTAATGCCATTTCAGCGGTGCTGTCGAATAAAGCTTACGACGAAAAGACACAGCAGCATTCTGTTTGACTACACAACAGCCGACTGGTCCACCGTATGGCTGCAGCGTATAAGCGCGTATAAAATCATGTACCACGTGTATACGCCAATCTGCGTTAATCATGTCGTTCCACAAAAGCAGCACTGCAGCAGCAACAGCAACAACAACACAACGCACACACACGCACAATCACACGCACAGCGTACACGCAAGGACGGGCTCGGCGCAACGTAACGTTCTGCTATTCGCGCGGGCGAGCACATCACCCATGTTTATACCTACATATTCCAGGGCTTATCCGATGCGCATATCAAAACAGAAGAGAGAGAGAGAGAGAGAATCGCTCCGGCGTCAAGTGAGCCACGAATAACGTCATGCAACAGCAACAACAACAACGACAACAATAACATGCCCACCGCGCGAGCCGTTAAAATCGCGACGCGCAAAATGACGAGCACAAAGGCGGGGGCAGGGGGGCGGCGGTAGTCGCGATTCGATCCCGATCGTCGCGATTTCGGATGCGGGGCCCCGTACATGGCGCGCGCGACGCATCCGGGGGGCGCACAATGCCGACCGCGGAGCTGTGATAAAACGCTCGTGCTTTATTAGCGCTCGGCGCAGGGGGGCATGTGCTGCGACGCGACGAGTCCGGTTTTAGTGCCCGCAGATGCGACGCCGATGGCCGGCGCGTCGTTGTACCGGTCCATCACGGGCTCCGTGTTTATCTATCCCCCCCCCGAAGCGGTGATCTGCTCGCGCGGACGCGATACGCGGCCTTTGTGCGCGTCCCTTATCCGGGCAGGCTGGCGCGGCCGATCTGACGCGGGGCTGACCGGTCGTCCTGGCGCGTACGACCTGCATATACCGGAGGACATTGGGCGCGGCTATTTTTCACGACGCTCGATCGATGTGCGTCACGGAATTCGGGGTTTTCGAGCTTTTTGCGGGATCGTTCGCCAAGCCGATGTGCTGGTCCGTCTGGAGCGCCGATGTGATCGCGGCCGTGCGTTGTCTGCTTGAGGAACATCTGTACGGATGGTCAGGGTAAAATGTTACTTTGCTTGAAAAAAATAAAGCGGAAGCCCACCGAATGCACCGAAGTAGCGTGAGCAAGAGATTAGCTCGAAAAAATTCACAAAGTCCAAATAAGACGGACACTCCACCCCTAACCTGTACCCCGTTTCACCATGCTGCTCTATTCACACCTCGGATCTTCGATGCGATTTCTTTCCCTCGAAGTGCAGGAAACGTCCGATGTCTCTGGATCTCAAAAAATTTATATTGCGAGCAAAAATTCAAAAAAAAAGACCGGTCAAAAAAAGAAACACCCGAGTGTACGTATTAAGCGCCCCTGCATAACCCCTTTATTCTCCACGCAAACGCAGGCAAAGCGCCCCGATTCGAATTGAGCGCAATAACGATTCGACCGGCTTACATTCCGGAGCAGGCTCTCGAAGAAGGGAGCAAAAAAACAACATCCTGCCCGCAACGACACCGACACGCCCGCGGTAGGCTGTTCGCCCGAGCTCGCAAGCCCCGCGCGGCGCTCTCCTGCATCCCGAGCGGGGCGGCGACCGAAATCCCCTGGAAACAGACAGTCCGCGTGCGACAACGAAACAAAAGCCCGGAACGGAGAGGGGGTAGGAAAAAAAGCAGCCGAGGGAGATCCCCGATTCAATCGATTCCGGGCCGAGATGCCCCTCCGGCCCCGGCCGCGCTTTGCACGCAGGGAGCGGCGCGCGCGGAAACACCTGCGGGGACAGCTTAGTCGGCCCCCCGAGCTGCATTAGACGCTCGCGCCGCTAATTTTCCCCGATCGAAAAGGTAGTAGCCCCCCCTCCCCCCCCCCCTGGGGTATTGTGCAGGCCGAGTACGCGCTGCCCTGGTGCGGTCGGGGGGTGGCTGCAGTATGAGAGTTAAGCCACTTTATTGCGGTATACGTATCGGGGCCGGTGTCGTTATCGTTGGACCGAGCCCGGGGATGCAAACGTACATGCGTACATATGTATGCGTCTGCGTATACCTATAATACTCGGGCCGGAGAGCGGAAATGTGCACGCGGGTGGGGAAGAAATTTGCCGGTGCTGCAGCGCCGTGAATTCGAAGGGGAGGAATAAAAGTTTAGGACACGCGGGGGACTGCTTTTGATGATGGCGCTGCTGGCACGGGGTGTTAACGTGGACGGGTATGGCGCGAATTAGACGCGGCGCGACTCGTATTTTTTCCAGGTTTTTCTTACTTTTTCTTTTCTTTTTGCACGCCGTGTCGAGAATAGGTGTTTGAAAGTCGATGGACGGGACTGTAGTTTTTATTGTGCCCATAGGTCTGTTGTATGTATACATATGGACTGTTGCATAGTGTTTCCATCGTGCGTTTACATCACTGACGACAGCTTTTTTGAAAACTGTGGCATTCCGTTGACAGTAAATTTTGAGATTAAGTTCAAAAATAATCAAGACTTAAGAATACCAGAGTTGCGAGTGCATAAATGTCACTTCAATGAATGCGTTACCATACGTTCTATACGTAATACAGCATCATGGTGGCGTGCGTGGTACAAGTGATTCGAGTTATTGAAGGGCCCTAACTGCCAGAGGACTTACACGTATTTTATTGGATAAAACGGCGTGTGCGATAAGAACCACGAAAAAATTCCGTCATCCAGAGTACAAACAGTATCCTGATGAAATCGAAAATCCATGTATCTACAACTTTTGTATATGAATACTGTTACCGATTGGTGGCGCCCCCACCTATTCCACCCGGAACGGATACCCCACGGAACAGAGCCTGCACGCCCCGAGACCCGGAGACAAACCAATGCTCTGAATAGGGCGACCGGCATTTTCCACGACCGACCGGACCGACAGTTCCCCGGATTCGTACCCCGCACGGGCGCGAAAGCCGATCCGTCAAGCCTCGCCCATTAGGAGCGATAAAAGCCGACGCGGCCGAGCAAAAACGACGGATCGACGGGCGCTCAGCCGCCGCAAGCCCATCGGCATGTACATCGCCATCGCTGGAAGAGAGATGGCCGCGCCCCCGGCACCTGCACCGATTTTGATCCCGCGGCCTCCCCCCCCCCCCCACCAAACACCGCACCCCCCCCCCCCGGCCTCCCGCCGACCCCCCGCCCGCGGCCTCCGCGCGCCCGTGCGGTCAAATTAGATCGGCGGAAGGCGCGCGCGCGCGGTCGAGGAGCGCTTGGGAAAAATTCGAATTAGATTTACGGCCTCGCGATTGCGGGCCACCAGCAACGCCCGTGTGTATCGGGAACCGATGGGGAGAGCCGGTGGGTGCGCGTGTTGCCGAGGAACGGAACTGCACCGTAGCGTCGGCACGGAGCTTGGAGCTTGCGGCTGGAAAAATTATAAGCGCTGCGAGCGCGCGTGGAAAACGCGACGGTTTTGGCTCTGCAGAGTCGAGCGCGTTGAGGCCGGGAAAAATGTACTGAATTCGTCGGTTTCGCGAGATCAGTGAATTTCCACTGAAAACAGCAGAGGGTCGCAATTTACCGCTCAACCATAGCGAAAGTCTTGCTGGAAAATCAGTAGTCTATTTTTTTTGAAGCTATGAATCGGTGAAAACATGCAGTAAATGTCAGTTGCCCGGCAGCTTTTCTCAAGAGAAGAGTTTTGAAACGCGGTAAGCCGAAAATTGCATAAAAAATGTATTACAATGACCGGAACAAGAGGCAATAAGAGCAAAAAGACCCAGCCTATTGTTCTTCCAACAGTCCTCGGTATACTCAATTTACAAGAACAGTTATTTACAACACGCGACGACTGTCAATCTACAGTACTTCTATAATTTTATTTGTTCAGTTACAAACACATTTTCGTGGATATAGTGACACAAGCGACACTCGCACGCTCTTTTAACGCGTACCTATAATACGATTCATTTTGCTGACAAAAATGTTCTCGAATTACACGTGTGCGTACAATGATTTTCAGGTGGATAACAATGAAAGAGATGCTCAAAAATATGCTAAGATGAAGATTTCTTCGAAAGGTTTTAATATACACTGCACGATGAAATTTAGGTGTATGAAATGTAGGATACACTGTCTCAAACGGCAAAATTCAACTGCTTGAATCGGTGATCTGGTTTCACTGCTTTTTGCAGTGACTCTTCTCTGACTCAGTTCAAGAGAGTACAGTCTCTCCAACCCCGATCGAGCCCCGAAGGAAAAGATTCCCATTCGTATGCTACTCAATTTTCGCTGCAGAGCCTTGATTCGACCCTCGTCCGATCGCAGATCCAGCTTTCCTGCACGGCTCGACGCTAAATCGTCATGCACGCGCGCGGGACAGCGGAAACCGGGGGCCGAGCGCGGGTTTCAATTCGCGCTCGGCTTTTTCCCGAAATCGCGCGCCCGGAGCCGTAATCGAGCTTCGCGGGCGGTTCCGAGCGATTCCCCGATGATTTCCAATTTTCTCGGACTGTCGCGCCGACGGGGGACGCGGGCTCAGCACTTTGGGGCTTGTACGTGCGCGCGTATACGTATACATATACGCCGCGGGACGCGGGGGGCCTCCGCCTGTTTTTCGCGCGTTTCGTGTTCTATATACGCCCCGCCCCCCGCCATCGTGCTTTAATCAACTCTGCTCGATCGATTCCGCTCGGCCGGCGGTTTCTTGCGCTCCGCGGGCGGGTTTTGGGGGTCCGAGCGCGCAAGAACGTTTTGATCAACCGATGGGAGTCTTCGATGGCAAGGTTCCACGAAAATCACGGCGCGACGAAAGATGATGGTATTATTAGATACTGTTGCCGGACTGAACGGTGTGCACCTTGTTTTGATGAGTTTGTAAGTTATCGCCAGTAAATTATTTGGACTTGTATAAAGAGAGAATGAAGATTTTAATTTTGTGTTGGTTACACCAATCATTGAACCGCCATTCTTATCGATGTTTCCTTTGTTATAACAAAATAGTGATGTTATTAAGCGAATACGCATACACTGGTTGAAGAAGCGCCAAGTATATCTTGTAAATCATTTTTATGTGTCTCATTGTCCTTTTTTTATGGTCTTATTCAACCAATCATCATATGCAAAACGAAAGCATTGAAACTACTTTAGACGATTGATTCTTAACACATGTAATCTCGTAACGAATCGACTGAAATAAGGACGTAAATCTCTATCTTTAAAATGGTAATACTGCCAACCCGAATGATTAAATCCCCATACACTGAAGCCCGTCGAACCGTAATCCAATCGGACCTTACGCGACGAGAAAAATCCCCCGTCCGAACCCAGTAGTAACATCCGATTTCGATCAGCCGCGCCAGACGGCAGCCAGCAGCGCTACAACGCCAACACCGATAACATTACGCCGCTCGATAGAGAGCCCCCGCCGCAATTGATCATCCGCCGGTAAATAAGGCGCTGAGCTTCTCGAAATCTCAGCCACGCCGATCGGTTCCTGCGAGCCGCGAAATAAAACGGCCCGGGGAGCGTAGTCGGCGAACTCGCGCTCCCCTTTGCCAACTTTGAACGCCCCGTCGGCGCGGCGCGGCCATTTTTCCCACCGTGCCATCAGTTGTCCCCTCCTCCCCCGGTAATCGCTTTTGCCCTCCGACTCGCGGGGACGCGGAACTTTGTCGCACCCCGCGGTCGGCGAACTTTCGGGAGTGCCACTTCCGGGGCTCCGTGCGCCCTCTCCGCTCGGTCGCTTCGACCCCCCCGTTCTGAAATCGGGTAGCGCGCCTGAAAATGCCTGTAACCAAGTGATGCTCGTTTTTCTTTCGACGCGCTTGGTATTTCGTCGGACGAGGCCGAACGGATGAAAAAAAAACTCAATCGACGATCTCGATGGACTATGTCTACTTTATTCCAGCGCCGGCGGAATCGCACACGGGGCGCCGCGCTGTGATGCGAGCGCGTCGACGATTAACGGGCGCTGCAAGAGCGTGACCAGCGGTGTTCCGGCGAGTCGGGTTTCGGGGCGAAATCGGGGAGCGAGATGAATAATGCGGGAGCGATTCTTGTTCGCCGAGGCTCGCTCGGTCGAGCACGGACGGTATGAACGCTCGGGGAGAAAAATCACCGCGCAAAAGTCGGCCCCCGAATCTCCGCGGGGATCGAAGGCGGTCCACGGGCCGCCGGGCAAACTCGCCCCCGAAGGTTAGCGGGGCGTATCGGCGGGGGGATCCCCGCGCTCCGCCACCGACCCGCGTGCCGGCTGTTCGCTCCCGGGCCCCCGTACTTCCGGCGTAGCGCGGAAGACGTTGCTCCGTGATATTAATCGTGCCCGGCCGCGGTCGCTGTCGGCGGATCGACCGGGTTTTCTGGGTGGGGGCGGGGGAGAGCGCAGGGGTCGTTCTTTTCTCTCGCTCGTTGATTAGCTTTGGGGATTGTTTCCGAGGGGATTCGGCGGAGTCGGGTCTGAGCCTGCTCGTGTATTGTTTTACGAAAAGCAATTGTGGATCTTACACGAACTACGATCATACGCGCACAACTGGACGCAGATGCGGGTGGGTTTCGCCAATGCTGGTTATCCATCGGTGGATTAAGAATTTTGTCTCGACATTACGCAACAACACTGAGAGACCGATTTGTTTATAGTTAACATATATGTTAACAATGAACATAGATATTTTTAATTTTGAGCAAATATAGATATCTTTATACTTAACAT
>JAPYYV010000863.1:0-27689 GCA_030522625.1 Copidosoma aretas
CCCCTCACCCCCTTAAAAAAAAAACTTATAAATTTTTCAGTTTTTTTCAGCTATCCATAAAATCATATAAATTTACCATTGATATCAAGAATTTAAAAAATTCTATTGCAAACGACCCCTAATCAATTATTATATATTTTGTATAAATTAATTAAGACCGATATATAAGTGTAAAAATTCAAAGAATTATAATTTTAATGATTTTTCCACTCCACCATACGGTGATAATTCAAGAGCTACAGTGGTTTCCCAATCTATCTTGGTAGAGTAAAAATTATTGTAGCTTGAAGATAAGGCGTTGTATGACAAATATTTCTTCATAGGCTTTTTTAATAGCACTTTAATGATACCAAGTAAGCTGACATAGTCCACTTTTAAAGTCACATATAAATCGAAAATATTAATAAAAAAATTAATTAAAAAGAATAACGTAAAACAACAGAATAAATATTTAACTGTCATCAATGAAAATTTCTTCCCAAACAATATTGTCAATAATATTGTTATCATTTGACTGTAATTAGATGTATATATTTTCTGCCCTTTTGCATCTGGACAATGCTACACATAATTGTCCATGAGAAAATGATGGCTTATTGAAGTGAAGATTTATTTCGTCAAAAATCTGACCTCGAGATTTATCTATCGCCATCACAAATGCTAATGCTATTGGAAATTGATTACTGTGTAAATCGCAATATGAAAAAGTATCATTTACAGAAGAAAAAGTTATTCGATGTATAAAAACTTTACTTCCAATTTTTTCCCCTGTTATAATTTCAACTTCAATGTTAATTTATATAATTTGGTTATTTTTAATCGTGTACTATTACAAAGTCCATCATTAATATTTAAATTTCTAATAAACATAACTATTGCTTTTTTTTAAATTTAGTTTATGCGGGGGAAGACCTACCCGAATGTTATTTAACATTTCTATCGGAAAATTAATATAAATATCATCATCAGATTTATCGCCTCTTTTGTATGTTGCTTAGTCTATTCTGTTATACGTTACATTCTTTCCTTCTATATTATTTAAAATTTTATTACTCAAAAAAAAAGTGTATTCATTATAAGTAGTTGAAATCGCACTATTTATATTTAAATTAAAGTTTTTTTTTAAATATTGTCGAGCAAACCTCTGAAGATATTCAATTACCTATCAAAATTTTTTAATAATTCGTTCTCCAACCATAATCACCCGAGGGAAATAGTATGGGAGAATCATGGAATCGACATATTTAGATACTTTGTATAAATAAGTATGAGCTGGTACATTTTCAGGAAGATGTTTCGGATAAATACATAAATGAAAATCATAAAATACTTCATTTTTAGAAACAATTAAAGCAACACACTCTACTATCATAGGTTTTTTTTATCTATTATTCAACATATTTTATTGTAACATAGTTACTATAATAATAACCGATTTGTATGAATGTAATAGTGTTTATACAAAAATATGTCATGAAACATAGTACTTTATTAAGACAGCCACATTTCTGGGGGTCGGTGCTCGAAGCGCGCAGGGGGGCGATGGATATATATATTTATATTTAGAGAAAGAGAGAGAGCAAGAGCAGCTGAGTTGCACCATCATATTGTGTGCATTGGAAAGAGAGAGAGAGAGAGAGAGAGAGAGAGAGAGAGAGAGAGAGACAGACAAGCAGACTATGCAGTCTTCAGGGGCTGTATCATGTTACTTTTACAAATGTTTTGACCGATTTTCGTCAACTGCACATGCGGAGAATCCTTAAATCAGCCGAAAAAACATTCTCAAAAGTTACATGATACCACCCCAGGTCTGCACTGACTACAGCAGTAAAAGCAGAAAATCTATGCATGTGTACAAATACACACGCATATACGTATATACTATATCGTAGGGTATTCGCTCCGTGCCATGCCATTGCAGGCAGCAGTCAGCAGTCACGGCAGAGGTAAAGGCGCATGCATCAGTCTGTTTGTTTGTCTTTCTCTGCGTTGGACTCCGAAAAGGTCCCTATAGTGTCGGGAGAAAATCTTGTTACAGTTCTTTCGGTCCAGCCCCTATCCATCCAAAGCTTGTAATGCGATATAAGGAACTTAGTTCCAAAAAATGGTTGTTTTACTTTTTAAATGTACCGTAAACCTTTATACACAGATATAACTATTCACAATTAATCATTACACCTATATTCCCCTAAAATGGTCGCATTTTACAGCTTTGTACAGACACTTTTAGCAATAAGTTTCGAGCCGTCAGATTTTGACCATGAACTGAACATTATTAAACAATTCGCATTTGATAATAGTTATAATACGGTTATCATATACTAGTTAGCACTTGATTATGAGACACAGTGTATTATACTTGATAAAGTAAAACTTAAAATAGCTATAAGTAATGTCTTCCCCTTGTCTACGAAGGATGGTGATGATCGATATCATGTATTAACATACATTGGTCCACATTCTTATCAAATTTCACAATTTTTTGGACAATATGATATCAATGTAGCTTTTAAGGCTAATGAAATCCTCTTAAAAAAAAAAAAAATGACAAAAACAAAATCAACAAAGAAACGAATTGCTGCGTTTATAAAATATATTGTAGTACACCGAGCTGTGATGAATTGTATTTTGGCTGGACAGGGAGATCGTTTGAAAAACGGGACAAAAAACCTCAAAAGTGCTTTCAACAATAAGACTGATGAATATACGTGTTCTAGTTATTTAGTAGAGTGTGAGCATGTCTTTGATGATCATTATGATATCCTACATATTTTTAACAAAGCAAAGAACTAGATTTTGTAGAAGTAATCGAAATCAATAAATTTAAACATTTCGGCAGATCATGAAATGGCTAGTTAGATCTTCACAATGTATGACGAATGCTTATACTGTATTTATGTAAGTTGACTCTGTACTCTGCATGTATATTAAATGGTAACGCACCGTAATATATTTAAGTTGGAATTTGACAGCAGTCTCAAAAAGGTACTGTTTACCGCACAGCTATTACAGCAATACTTGATTCTTAATAAGAAATGAAGAATATTAACCGCTAAGCGAAGTGAGTTTTTATTTATCTTAAACATGTATCTTCATTACGTATCAACCAAACATAATGATTATGTGTCCTTGTCTTACAGCTTTTATCTATCCATGTGTCAATTGAAAAATATAAGATAGTATATAATTCGTTATAATACACGATATTTTACTAATAGTAATATCTGCTTTATAAATTAATGTATGTTAATGATTTTTTTTCTTGTGTTAATGACGAGCAATATGTATGCAGGAGATTCTGATAAATAGTACACTGGAGGAATTAGCAATGGGACTGGCATCGCAGGTGGCCGAACGCGAAGATCACCTATTAGTAAGCGACATTCGGGACCGACTCTTTGGACCACGAGAACATTCCCTACGTGATCTCGGAGCACTTAATATAATGCGTGGTCGTGACAATGGATTACTTGACTATAACTCGTTCCGTCAACATCTAGGTCTCGCACCCAGACGTAGTTGGAATGATATAAATCCCGAGCTATTTAATCGCAAGCCTGAGCTACTGCGCAGTCTCATGGAGATATACGACAACGATCTTAGCAATGTGGACGTGTATTTAGGTGGCATGCTTGAGTCAACATCCGGACCTGGTGAGATGTTTACCGTGGTTATTTGGGATCAGTTTCTTAGGCTGCGTGATGCTGACAGGTTTTGGTTCGAGAATAAGATGAATGGGTGAGTTATTCGTTACCTATTTCACCACTTCATTTCCTATCGTAACTAAAAATATCAGAAACCATGATGACCTAGAGAAACTATGGCTATGATTTTAAACTAGAATACAGCAAAAATTTGGCTTTGATCGTATTCCTCACGTAGTCTGCTGCTTCACTGACTTGCAAACTACAGTAAATTCTATCAATTTCTTTGTTTTATTTTAAGTCACTCTAGGACAATTAACATAAAATATGCATTTATTTTTGTACCATCTTGCGTTATTTTAAAAAAATTTGCCCAGCATAACATTTACCAATCTATGGGAAGCTCTGATTTTTAGGTTGCATCATTGATCTCTTAAAGTTTGTATATAGCAATATATTTAATATCCCATATTAACGTACACCATTATTATGTTTAAAAATTTTTAATCTTTCTTTACGTAACACACCACTAACCACAGTGCTCCTAATTATTCCATCTTACCTAAAAGTAAAGACGTGTCGGTATTACGCTGTAAAATCGAGTCGTAATATAACGTTACGTGATTTGCACAAACATTATGTTATTTCGTTACAAGCTTTAATGATAGTATAAAGAAAACAATTTGTATTAAAAATTTAATTATTGTAATATAGATCATGCAGTAATTATGTAATGTAATAAAGTAACGCCATTATTTTCAAGCAGAAAGTGATTCAATTTTATGATATGATTCCATCACGAAACAAAATTTCAACTCATTTGCCCAAATGTATTACAAAGTGCTCGTCAATTTATAGCGTTGTCTGATTCTATAACAATAACATATTTTTTTTAGGTTGGATGGCTCACGCTTTTGTGGTTCTTCCGTTTTACGTTATCATATTATGTAATAATTTCATTATTTTTAAAATGATGTTGAATTTTTTTTCGATGTAATGTTATCATTATGCAATGTAATTTTTGTTCACATCGATATTATAAATTCGTGATTCCTTAAAGAGCAACTTAGTTTTAGCTGAAGCAACAAAGTGCATTGAAAATTGTCATCAGTAGCTGGTGAAAAAAATCGCTCCCTTGGTCAGACTTTCATCTTGGATCTCTTTCTGGACACTTACAAATATTTTATCACAGAGTAAGATTTACATCATGTTATACATTGGCTGACTAAAAATCCCATCATTTAAATTTAGCTTTTATAGAAAGAGACAGTTTACAAGAAATCTCGGTTCAACGCTAGGTCAAAGTGGCAATCGTTTTTCTCTTACCGAATATGACAATTTCTCAACCCAATTCATTGATTGGTCTAAAAATAAGTCGTGCTTTGCACTTCACTTATCGATGACAGTATTCAGAAAAATTAAGTATTATTACATCCTGCATTATTTTATATTTGACCTACACTACTCTGCATGAAAGCGAATAATTAAGTGTTACTCTCTTTGAAAATATGCATAATAAACGACCTAATAAAAAATTCTATAAATGGAAATCAGTAAGTATTTTAATGTCACTAAAAACTTAATAAGAAGGATCGTATACAGAAGATGAAGAGGTTAAACTAATCCTTAAATAAAAGTAAAGAATTAAGTTGACAGCTGATTTAAACTGTATAATAGTAAAAATAATAAAACAATAAAAAAAAAAAATATGGAAAAAAAAATGGAGAGAAAATCCAATGATATCGGATAGTGAAGAAGAATTGAGATTATAAGAGCTGGATATCAGCCTGAAGCGCAATCATACGAACACAAAAGCTTGTTTATCGTTAAGCACTTGAGGTGTCTTGGAATAAAAAAATACTAGAGCCTACCACTTTATTTTATGGAAAATATCTACTGAATACTCACTAATTTAGCACGCAGTTTTATAGGAATTATCTTTAAAACGACTATTACTTGAAAAGTAAATGGAAAACCTTCAAAAATAAAAATTGTATTTATACCTTTTTTCATAAGATATCTTTTAGAATTGTAAAAATCATATGTAAACCACTTAGATTTTAAGAAAATCAAGAGAAAAGTGTTTTATTGTCTCCTACGCATGCGGAAATGAAAACAATGAGTTAATATTGTTTTTATCCATATTTTACAACTTTTAAGGCCAATTTGACTCTTATATTTGAATATTTGATTTAAATATTTAAATATCATGACGATGAACAAAAAATATTTGTTATAAGAACCTCAAAGCCTTCCCGCTTGGTACGGCACCAAACACCCAAGCCACCTTAACTACCGTTTTTCAGAGCAAGCTCTTTTACTAAGGTCATGTGGTGATAGTGAATTAACAGAAAGGGTGACAACATAAGACACTACAATCGTCACTAGACGCGTGTACGATCACTTATGAGTGTGTATCGCCCTACCACTGTACGGTAGTTATGAGAGAGATAGAGAGAGAGAGAGAAAGCAAAAAGGGAGGACGAGCGGCATGGTATCAAAAAAGAAGATAAGTAAGTGGAGGAGAGGTAGGGGGGAGAGAGCAGACGCCAGAGTAAGAGAGAAAAAAAGAAGAAAGCAGGCATCAAAAGTGGGATACTACACGGACGAGTCTGCTAAAATGACCTGTAAAAGATAATTTTTTAGCAATTTATTTAGTATTATGGTGAAATAGACCGTATAGCAAGTTGATATAATACTAAATTACAAAAAAAAAATTTATCGATATATTTTATATCATGACACATGCTATATGAAGTCCTGACGCTATAACAGTGAGAGCGGGTAAATTTGAAAATGAGTTTTTAATAAATTAATGAAAAAGTAATTTAAATTTATTAAAAGTATGAGCCCTCTAGTCCGTAAAAATAATAGCAAATGGATAATAGATGAAAACTCGAGATAAAGTTAAAAATTAAAAATAAATTTGTAACTGATACTGAAAATATTCTTTCATGATTTAGCTTTACCTCATATACATACAAATTTCAGTCAATGTCAACATCAATGTAATACTGTAATTTATTTTGGATTTTGCTTTTAATGAAAAAAAACTGCTCAAGTAAACACAAGAATTCAAATACAAATTTTTTGGTGTTGTAATAACTTTTCTAGGTGGAAACTGTTTTAATAAGGATTCTGTCATGCTTAGTATTCTTACAACCATATGTATATTCCAGTCGAGTCCACATACATTTATCGTCTAGCTTGCTCACTCATCTTTAGTTAAGAAGAATAGTGTGTGAACCGTGTGTGGCATAATCTTGTACAGTCTTATTATCAAATCCATGCCTGAGTCAGGGAAGACCGCAGTCTAATTTAATTACTGAAAGATCGCTTTCCACGCATCATGACATCGTGAGTAGCTGTCAATTTGAATAAGATTATTAAACATTGGTAAACTAGCGTATGTACTGGATTCGTTATGTTTCTATCTCCTTTCTATTTTTTATTCGCTGGTTTTATCGCGCGCAAGTCCAAGATATCATCTTGCAATTGCTGCAGACGAAGAATTGTCATTAGCGCACGGGAAACGTCAGCAAGAAAACGACTAACTTCAAGAGGTAGACCGCTGACCTTGAGATCTGTTGTTGGTCAAGCTTGAGGTGTAGAGCCTTTTATTTCTTTGAGTATTTTTATTTCAGTGTTTAAGGCTGCGTTTCCCGATATAAGATCGTTGATACACTTTTCTTGTACGATGGCCTTACTGGTAATCTTAGTGCAGTCGATTTACCCGTTTCAGCTTCTTTGTCATGGTCACGTGTGGTTTTTTCCTTGCGTCACCCTGTTTCAAGTCTCTCCTCTATATCGATCAAATATTATATCTACTGAATGTAATGAACTGTTCATCGATGCAAACACGGGTGCAACGCACATTCATCTGAAAAGGCACGATGGGCCAATACTTATAAAATAAGAACATCTAAAGTGCAAAAGTTGCGTGGAAATTAAAAAATTCATTCTAATCTCTATAAATGCACAGTTACACACCAAGGTTACTGTCTCATGATGACAGGTACTGGAGTAGACTTTCACAACACATCAGCCGTCAGTAATACAGAAATCAGATCGTTTCGCTGTCAGAGCAGCCACACACCTATACAAACGATAAGAACGGTTGATGTTTTCCCCGTAGATAATGCACTTGCTTGAACAGCAATCATTTGGGTATCCAGCACCAAGCCTTAGATGCCTCTTGATTGATGAGGCAGCTCTAGAAATACACCCAAAATACGAAGCAATGCCAGTAGTAATAGCATCTGCCAAGCCGCCAGAAGTATTAAGCAAGCTTTATAGTTGCGTACCTAGACAACAGATTTATATCTTGGCACCAATAAGTTCGGACACTTATTTGCGTGAAGCAGGAGCCTTATCTGTCTTTTGAAGAGAGTTTATCTGCAATAAACTCTAACAACAGGTGTAAGGGAAAGTTAAAATCGAGAAAAATAACAGCAGCACAAAAGATGTCCGATCCTATACACAGCTACACAGAAAGAGCTGAATATAATAATATGTTAATAGAATAGGGGTGATTAAAAAAAAAAGTTGCATTGTGCATAAAATGTGTGATACGTAATTTATTAGAAATCGAAGGTAAAGTTTACCATTTTTTTTTTATATTATTTGTGACAAAGTAGAGAAATAAATGACAAGAATCCTTAACTGTTCTACCAGAGGTGTATGATTAAGATAAAACTAACCTCTTTCTAAAGTTGGAGACTATTTTACTATGCCAATATTAACCATTAGGCAATTTAATAAGTAACTCTTTATTATTGCTGAACGCATGAATACCGCTTTTTAGAGTGAAGCTCTTTTACCGAGGTCATACAGCGAGAGTTATTTGACAAAAAAAGTAAACGCTTGACACTTAAAATTGTTATTAGACCCATGTACTTTTACTCATGCATCGTACTATCACTGTACGCGGTAGTTAAGAAAAAGAGGGAGAAAAAAAGCAAGAAAGCGAGAGAGAGAGAAAGAGAGTAGGTAGGGACGGGTGGCACGGCATTAAAAGCGGAGATAGGTAACATAAGAGCAGACGTCAGAGAATGAAATAAAAGAGGAGACAGCAGGCATGAAAAGTGGGATGCCGCAAGTATGCCACAAAGCACTATCTGCCTTAGGATGCACAATAGCGTCGTATAGGCAGGATTAGCGTAGATTGCGATTTCGATGAAATAAATAAATAGGAAGTAAAATCAAAGTTTCGGCTTAGATTTAGGGTAAGGACAGTTTTTTTTTTTTGTTTGCTACCTTACTGAAAACATAACAATATTAATAAAATTCGCAGATGAGCCCAAATATTCTACAGTGGTGTAAACATTTAAAAAATGTTTTTATCATATGAATAGAGGAATGTAGAGAAAAACGGCTTGTATAAATCAAAAGAGTCTAAAAAATACATAAGACATGATTAATCGTTAGATTTTATATCATCTGATGATTCAAGATAAAAAATAGAGCTATTTGGAAGCTCTATCCGATGTTACAATTAAGAAATTCAAATAAGATTTTTTTCACCCTCAAAGGAGAAAAAAACCTTTTTTTTGGCCATGAAAATAGTTATAAAAATCCTGATAAGGTACTAAACTTAAATTTTTTTCCGAGCCTCCATAGGAATGAGAAAAAACATATTTTAAGTTTAAAATCATTGAAATCTACCATTAGGATTCTGGAATATGACTGTATTTCATACACACACAAACACATACACGCGCACACACACGCACAAACATAGAGACATACTTTTTCTAAAAATATTATTTTTCATTTTATACACTATATAAAACATTTCATCATTACAATTGGGCATCTGCTTGCATAAATATTTTTAGTTCCACTCAGCTATATCAAGTTAAAATGTCGAAATATTATCGTCTAATAAACGTGTCATCATAATAAATTTTTAAATATTTTTAAATTCCGAAAAAAAAATCTCAATTTCTTATGCAAATATAATAATTCTATTATTATTCTACGTCCATACACATGTAAACATATGCAGCTTGTATACCGATTGAAGTCACTTATTACTATTGGATTAGGAATGATTATTTGCAAAATCTCTGAATTCATTTGATGTATCAGCTATATGTATTCGATTTTCATACGAATTTTTATGTGTTCATATTAGTTGTCGACGTGTGAACGCATTTATGTATTTAAGAATAACCTATTCTATTGTGAATTCAGGCATGGAAATAAAAAATTAAAATATTGGGTTAGCATGGTAGCGTGCAGTATCTATTGGTATTATTTGTTTTAATGAAATGATAATGATTACATAAATCTTTTATTTTATATCATCAAGAATTTTATTTCATTCTATATTTCCTATTTCCGAAGAATTTTGCAACTCATTTAGTAAAAAAATACACTTGCCGTAAGAAAATTGTGGCCATTTTGAGTACAAAACAAATTATTCAGAAGATTTAACTTGCTACTTATTAATAGTCATAGTAAAAGTAAATTATGAGGAAAATTGTTTTCGATATGATATAAAAGGTGAAGAATATTAGATGGTGGTAATCAAATTCATCATTAAAATAAATACCCTATTTACAATTGTTTCACTTGTAATTGTTTTAGACTCAAATAGTTTGGTTTTTCTAAATCTTGTTTCAATATACAATCCTTCTGATATACATAAATTTTAAATGAAGGTGACTATGGCATTTATTTTTAAATTAGGTTTGTAAGGTTAAAGACTTTCTGTACTAAAATTAAGACATTCCATTAGAAAATTTATTCCGAAAAAAACTTACACATATTTATACTATACAAGAATAGAATCAGGCATTATTATAGAAAATAACTAAAATCATATAGATATATTTTAGTGATCAGGTACCTAACAGTGTTATTGAGCATCATTTTTAATCAATTTATACAAAAACAGGTAGTCTACAGGGACCGTGATGCGCAACATTCAAAGCATAAGTGTGAGCATATGGAAAAACTTCTTAATATCAAATGTATACGATTCGTGGCTGTTTAGTTAACAATAGGTTAGTAATAATAAAAAAAGTAAGAAAAGCAAAGAGAAACAATAAAGCAATAGTTATTCAAAGATTTTTTATAGATAAAATATAAAATTAAATGCCTTACACTAAAAAATGTAAAATTGTACAGGTCGTAATATTTAGGAAATGTTGAGTTGAATGAAATAAAATTTCCTTGTGATAAGACGACAGAAATTAGTTGATTTCGTGGATTAAAAAAGAATAAAAAACGTAATCAGTTGAATCAATATTATTATAATTTTATCTGTAGATCACGAATTTAAAATTTTTTTCATAAATAATATTTAGAAGTGACGCTTTCAAATAATAAATAAAAATAAATTTTAAATAATTAGAATACGAATTTACTAAGATTACGGTATTATATTACTATAAAGTCATGTTATTGTAGCAATTATGGTATTTTAAATTTAACGTAGTTATAAGTGAGTATCAATTTAACTCATTCATTGATATTAGGGGGTTGGCAGGCAGAGCGACCAGGGGTTGAAGCCTTACTATTATATATACATAAGCATGTACGTTATCAAACAATTTTTTTTTTCTCTTACATATCCACTACAGTCTTTTCATAACGTCACAACATAATAACGAACACCATAAAAATTCAAAAATCTTTAAGTTAATACGTGCCATTAGACTAAAGGGGATCGTATTTAAATAGCATGGGTTTTAAATTTTTTAACTTTGAATAATTTTTTTGTCCACTTTAAATATTTTCTTGTAAGATTTTTAAACCATTACACAATGACACATATTGCTTTAAATTAATACACAATCTGTTTCAGGTCCAACTAATCAAGCAAATAGAATTTATTATTTTAGATTTCTTTAGGCTTCGAAGGCTTCACAAGCTTAAATCAAATTTTTATATATACTCTTTTTAGGCTAAAAAAAAGTATTGTATCAAGTTCAAGCAATATATTACAAAGTTTGATGGTTAAAAAATCTAGAAAAAATATATTAAGTGATCAAGAAATTATTTAAACCATCAAAAACAAGTCAGTGGGTGCTTGGGCACCCAACTATCACGTTATATTTCATTAGTGGGAAATATATAAATAAAAATGTAGCTGTTTTAAATATTTCGAATAACTTCATTTAATGTATCTAAGGTGGAGCAATTATTGTTGAAATAAGGATATTCGTTAATTGGGTGTAGTTTCAATGATTATTTTACCATTCAATATATAAAGAATTATAAAGAATATCGTAGACTCGTACCTGCCACATACGCTCACACACTTATTCTTAGTCGTGTATAGAACAGCCACAATATAATATATGTATTAAAAAGAAGGCTTAGAAAATAATAAGAAACCCGTTTTAGCAATAACTGTTTATTTGATCATATAAAATGGATAATTAACATATTTTGAAAATAATATGTTACAAAAACCTCAAAGGGTCCAGTCCTATACGGGAAAATTCTACAGAAGCACTCTACATGCTATATTACTATAACTATGTACAGCAGTTGCATATGGTGTAGATCGCTTGTGCAAAGTTATACGGTATAGGACGGGATCCTTGCCCCAGCGAATGAAGCTTAACGTAAAAATTATCTCATGTAAAAATAAAGAAAAAAAATCGGGTGCGTCACGTGTGACACACCGCAGAAGTACGAACTCCGAGGGTTAATAAATGTTTACAAATGTTTTAAAATAGAGAGCGAGATGAAAGTTATGTGCGTAAATAGCATAACAAATAAAAAAAACTATACATTAGATACAATGAATTTATTCTAAAACAAAAGCAACTTAAAAACTTTAGTCTTTTCCAAGTTATCTTGTTTCTAAACAATATAAGAAATACTTTGTGAATAATGTATGCATGTCTGCATTGTATTGTAATAAGTGTTATTTTTGACTTAGCTTGCTTGTCTGTCGAGATTAAGCGTACGTTCTGTTTTTTAAAGGTCGTGCTATCATAACATTATTATGGAATAATTTTTACGCATTTGTATTCATATCTAAAACAGGTTGTAACTTTTTTCGAAATTTTTTAACTACTTTTCTACCAAGACATACCAAAATTCAGTAAAATTAAGGTTGTGGCGTAACGTTTACTTAAACCGCTCTATTTGTCCGACTCTATGTTCATTTACTCTTTATTCCACCGGTAAAAATTGTTATTTTTAGCCTACCTGGCTTTCTGTGCTAGATATTGCGTATTTTAAAATATTTCGATGTTATGTGCGCACAAAAGCGGAATTAATTATTTCTCCATACTTGCCATGATTTACTAAACATGCTATTGATACATCCAAAATACTGGAAATGAAAGTTTAGTCTTTACATTAACCATTATGTCTCCATTTATGCTCGGCGATAATTTTTTTTCCTTCAAAAAGCCCACAAGAATTAATATTTTTGATGTGGTGTATTTTTAAATAGTTTAAGGTTTAGTCGTTCTAACAACCCGTTAAATAAATAATGGGCATCTGCATCGATCTGCTGACCATGCAAAATTGTTTTGGCAATTGTTTACAATATTCAAATAAAAGTTATAACAGGTCTTTACATGTGTGAATCACACACACATAGGCGCACACACTCACACATTTACATAGCCATTCACACGTATATCCATTCGTACACACAAATACACCAAACACGCGGTATCTATAATACACTATACATTAACTATATAAGTATATATATATGACGGAATCACAAGACGAACAGTGAGACTGAAGCGGGCACCGATTTTTTATGTTTTTTAACTTTAAAAATTTCAAAAGAATAAGTCGCAAAAAAATATAATGATTCATTCATTCAAAATAATTTATTATGAATGTATATCAAAAATCAACAATTTCAAAACAAATTAGTTGATAAACAGTAAGTAAATATTTTATTTAAAAATAAGTTACGAACAATACTATAACAAGCAGTGAAAGTTATAGCCTTAAAGAGGTGGCTCGTGGATAGATGGGTAGGTGCTTGATTCACTTGCGAATGGTCGTGAGTTCAAATTAATTTAAATGTTTTTTTTTTATTCTCAGGAATTTAAAATCACTTCCGGTTAAGAATTCAAATTAACTTTCTTCACACATTTTAGAGAAAGAAAGAATCTCAAAATCAATAATGTACTCCCCTGCATAACGCCCGTATTAAAGTACAACTTTCAAAATAAAAATTCCATTCTATGTAAATGGGAAATCATCTTGTGTCTGGTGGCACGAGATAACTCAGATTATTGTCGATTCTGCTGGTATTGACTCTCATTTTGGGAAGTAACAAAGAGGTTTTAATGAGTACCTGATTCAAAAATGAAAATCGGTAAATAATGGATTTTCAAATACATACATATACATACATATAGGAGGGAATCCTTTGTCTAATCAGCCACACCTCCCTCGCAAATATAATTCAAAGATGAATAAATGTATCTGGACTGACAATTTTTATTATACCTTCTAGTTTTTAATCCCGTAAAGTCTGTTGAAATTTTTATAATGGCCAATCACAATTCCATTAATCAAGAAGAAGTTACGTCAGAAATCAATATTTTTTATTGAATTTGGATGTTTCGACCACTTTTCGACATCTTATCAGATTTACGTTTTGCATACACCGTAAATTCTCATGACTGTGCAACATAGAACTTTTTTTTTTAATCACACACGTATCTCACTATATATATAGTGATGAGGATGAAATGTTTTCTGCCCCGTGACCCTCCCCCCCATCCACAGCCCCCTTCAAATCGAGTGGGAATTCGTTATACTGTTACGTCTTTTGCATGATAGTCATTTGTTTGTATCCCCCCTTAGCTCCCTTACCACTTTGACACCAGGGGTTCAGAGTTATTGAATAACTCCTAAAAACTCCCTATCCTTAACATGGGAGTTTTTCGAAGTGATTCAAAAACTCTGAACCCCTGCTTGACACCCCCTCACCCCTCACCCCCTCGTCCCCTCAAAAATTTCATAGCTTTCTCCGTGAGTTCACGTAAAAATAATAGTTTTTATTTTTCAGTGGCTCCCCTCACCCCCTTAAAAACTTAGAAATTTAACAGGTCCTGTCGCCTCTTCACACCTTTCAAAATTATAAATTTTCTACATAAAACCTAGCCTCTCCCCCCGCCCCTTTTAAAAACTTAGAAATTTTAATCCGATGATTATTTTCATAGATCCCCCGAACATGGTCAAAGTCACCTCAAAGAGACTGTCTTGTTGAAGTCTGCTGAAAACAGATGAATTATTTAGAGTATAGACAAACCCTCTCACCAAAGCCCTCTAACATCGTCGAACAGTGCCGAAAACAACCGATTGCAGCCGAAGCCACTCCATTACAGCCCCTTGGCATTATCTATTTTGCCCGCACGACTTATTTGGCAATAGACTAACACTAAATGATAAAACGTGACCGTTAGCAATACGAGTGATCAAACTGATAACGGAAGACTCGACGCTCTAACTTAATACGAAATGAAAATGTCATATAACTCAAGTATCTGCAACCAAATAAACGGATAGCCTGGCCCACTCATACTGTTTATTATTCAATCATTTATTAACTGATTAAGAATATAAACAGAGTATTCTAGTGGGATTAGGATTAGGTACATGGAATAATAACACCCTATTACCGAAATGGGGCAGAGCAACCGATTTATGCACATAGACCAAAAAAAACAGGTGTTCGCAAACCATTATTGTGCTGTATTTGAGCAGCCATATGCTAAGATTCTCTAATCGGAAACCATGTTTTTTTCATACAAAATATATATAGAAATATATTTTCGTGTATAATACTTACTATAAAGATGTATACTACTTTCAATTATGATTTAAATAGACAATGTTGGCTGAATAACACATGCTATTGATAACGTATTTGTCAAAAAGAAAACATTTCTTTTAATACAATGTTCTACTACTACATTAAAAATAACTACCTTTGCTTTCAAGGGACAAAATATATAAAACGTCAGTGTCAGTGATACCGCTGATGAAACATATACTAAGAGACCCCTACAATTCAGTTTAATATAGAATTTAAATACAAAGAAACCCAAGCAGCTAAACACAAAGAACCAAATGAAATTGACCACTTAAATTGTTTATTAATGAATAATTCATTTAATTATTCAGAATTTAAGCAGATTAGTCTATTAGGATTTGGGATAACGTACATAGTATACTAACACCTTATTACCGGAATCGCACAGATCAAGCGACTCATGGAAATGGTGAAAAGACAAAAGGCACGTGCAAACGGTGATTAAGTTGTAGTGTAGTAAACTATAATAAAAATTTAATTGGCTCAGGAGTCCAATCAGGAACAATGCTATTTTTATACAATATCTGATTAGCACTATTTTTCCGTGTATTGTACTTATTATATTGGTGTATTTTTCATTTAATTATAATTTAAACAGACAAGGTTTGCTGGATAGCACATGCTTTTGTACACAGAGAAAACTAATTAGATTTTAGGGCAAGTAAGCTCGATATTTGCCTGACGGAACATATGTGTTTTAATAAAACGTTTTACTACTACGTCTAATAATAACCAACTTCGTTCTACTGTAGTAGAAAATGAAAAAGGTGACAAACTGTAATATTACTAATAAAACAGATAATAGATAGGGGACTCGTAATCTTTAGATCAATATGAAATTAAAATTTTACCTGAAATAAAATCAACAAATGAACTCGAACGATTAACATTTTTATTAATAAACGATTTTTCCACTGATGCAAAATAATTTCAAAGAATAGCAAAAATAGGAATCTCTAGCCACTGCAACCAAGTAACGTAATATACTTTAACGTAATAACTGAAGGAAAAACAAATAATTTAAAGTCAAGTGTATTTTTTATTATTGAGTCATTAGAAGATTGGGGTTGTTATAATTATTTTATAAGTAGTTATAAAATCGTGTGTTTATTGTAAATATGGAAGAAAATGGCATTAAGTACTTTTTTTTCAAACTCAGGCACTAATATATGTAGGTATACATCTTCGGTACATTATATATGTAGATACGGCTGATTCTGCCGATAGATAAGTCAATGTAGCTGATTCCGCCATAATGTGTTCGGCGATGATCCCAGTCTTAGGCACAATTCTGAAATAAATTGTACGAATCTAAAGGTCGAAATTTATTTTTACCTTTTGTAAAAAGATATTTTAAGGGCGCTTCAGCAGGAGGAGAATTTATGTCGTAGGAAGGTTTTGTAATAAGTAAACAGACCCACTGATTCCAACGGTGTGCTTATTTATCTCCCTTAGCCTAAAAAATAAGGAGATATTTGGTATCAAAGTTTGCAAATTATGAATGATCTATTATGGAGCGACCTAAAAACATCTTTATTTGTAACTTTAATCAAAGGGTCGCACATTAAAACAGTTACTGTATCATAGTGAAAATCCTTGGCTTTCAGATGTTACCTCGCAAAATATAGGTAACCCTGGAAGTATTCCGAAATCTCCGTAGAGTATCGATCGAGTCGCAGTATTAGCAAGATCGTGGCACAAACTTAGTTTTTTTTGTTTCGACGCAAGGCACACGCTTTCAAATATTTTTAAAATTATACTGCATGTATTTACAAAAAGAATTGTATTTTATCAAGTTCTTGTAATCGCGTACGTATATAGATTACTTACATTTAATTTGTTATTATTTAAAACTTTTTTTATTTATTCTAACAAAAAACCAATTTAGCATATATACGTGATGTGCGTAACAGAAGTCAATGTCTGTTTACCATACAGCTATCTACATATATTCTAGTGGGGCTCTGCCCCCCTGCGCGCTTTGAGCGTAAACCCCCCATGCCAGAATACTTCTACCTTTAGAAATAAGTGGAAGGTAATTTCTATATTAATTATTTTAGAAATTAACAATAAGTTTTTATTGGTTTGATTATACCCAGCTTGGAAGAAGACTTAAGTGTTTAGTATTGTGGCAGGAGGTAGGGTCTAATTTTTGACTTGTTTCGTGTAGTTCTCGACTTAAATAAAAGATTTCTGGTGGCTTGTGGTAAATTTTTTTGAAGTACTGGCCATCTTTCTTACGCAATAGGTATTTATACAGTTACAATTTTTTTTTTTCAATAATTTTCTGAATTAAGCATTATTATAAAACTTTTTATTCATATTAACGTATGATGGGCATTGAAAATATGGATATTTCCAGTTTTTTTTTTGTTAATTTCTTTGTCTGATTCACAATATACTAATACTCACAATTATTTAGACAAATAAAAAATAATGTATTTTTCAAGTACAAACCCAATCTATCAAAGCTTTGACCTTGTGACTTATTGATAGTTATAGAAAAAGCTTATTGCAAGGGAAATTGTTTCATGTATAAAACAAATGGTACTGAGGACGGAGTCCTGGTGTTTAATGCCAGTTTTATAATGACCGCTGTATCCCTGATTTGCTCACGTGTTATATCTTCGACTTTAATGTTTTACTCAAATAATTAAGATATTGTAAGTCTTGTTACGTTACATAATCCTTCTTTAATACATAGATTTTTAATTAATATGACAGTGTAATTCATTTTCAAATTTATTAATAAATAAATAAATTTGTAAACAAGATTCAGAAGTTTAAGAAAAGTGGAATGGCCTAACCTACTGAATAAAGCGATAGCGCAATAAAGATAGAACGTTTATAAATTTACGACTCTTGGGTAAACATTTTTAGTCTGGTAAGCCAGCCGAAATCGTAAAGATGTTAGTCCAGGTCGTTTAGATCCTCAGATGACCTTTTTCGTTGATTACATTTTCTGAAGTCCATCGTTACGATTCATTTTATATACCCCTTTTTTAGGGGTTAGTTAGAAAAGGTAGAATCAATTAAAAATAAAATATTTTAAAGTTTATTATGTTGCAAAGATAGATTTATGAAGATAAACAATTTTAAAAAATATTTCATTGCAAAGTATTGCAGGAAGCCCTACAGTATATGAGGAACAACTTGTCGAAGCATAAAATGAAATAACAGGACAAAGCATGGGTCCAGCTTGGCTCGCTAACCGCCTACTTGAGGGGATTGAAGACTCATGTTCTTGGCCTAATATTCGGACCAATAACTTATTAAATATAAAGGTAATTTAATAAAATAAAAAATCAGAGGCACTAGATGTGACCGTTACCTAGTGCCTCTGATTTTTAGTTTTATTAAATTACCGTTACATTCAATACGTTATTGGTCCAAATATTAGGCCAAAAATATAAGTCTTTAATCCTCTTAAGGCCGCCTGCAGCCAGGCTCTCAAAACTGAGCAAGTTTTAGCCTGGTAATGGTTAACTTAACCTGACACTATGCATGGACTTATATGTTTATGCCAATATAATCATAATATCAGATTCTCTTAAATTAGACGATAGAAGCTAAAGCTCATCAAACTTTTGAGTGCTTCAGCGTTTCTGCGTGAGCATAAAAAGGGCCCTTTAAAAATATGAAAAATCCATCTTTCTACCATGTTAAGGGTAGACTTAAATTAGAAACATGTACATTTATATTGTTAAAGACAGACGCACATTACATTGTTATATATGGACTCCGATTGTCTCGACCATTAGCTAAATGTAAGTATGGAAGGTGCTGAAAGAATCTTATACATTAAAACTTAAAGTTTTATTTCGATCATAGGGAGATATATATGTATCATCATGGAACTTGAGAAACTTCTGAAATTAGCGCTAAGGCAAGATTTTTTCTGCTAACACATTAAAATACCTACACGCAAGATACTGCTCTTGCAAGTTTCAAAGCTTCCCTCAGCTATCTTTATGCTCACAACAACCTTGCGCTATGGCGCTTGATGGGGTAATGGACTAGCTCTACTAGCGCTATTTATCGGCTATTCTCTGTGTGCAGTAATCTGAAACATCGTTATCTGCTGAAAAAAGCCGCTGTGCTGTATGAAACGATCACATATCATCTTGTTGTCTGTTTTTTTTATAACTTTTTTCTGCAATTTTATTGCATCTTTTACACCTGAAATAATGATTTACTGTGTCAATAATTTGTTATAAAGATATAAACATTTTTTTTTACACTGTAAAATTATAGTTTTTACTTCAATTATTTGTTTTCCTTTCTGTTATTATATTGAATTATATTATGTTTTTTTGTTAAAGTAGCTATAGATTAATGTTTTTTCTTTGTTTTAAAATGATTTTTAATTAGTGGATAAATTATTGAATAATGAACATCGTAATCGGGCAGGTTATTTTGCTGATTTAGTTTTAAGTGCGTATGTTTTTATTTATTTTAATTCTATATTAAGTTAGAGTGTAAGGGTACCCTATCTATCATCTGTTATATCAGCGGTATTACTGTTGGTCCCGTTTATTATTTTCTGCAGCAGTAGAGCTAAGTTAGTTATTCCGAGTCGTTGTAGTAGAGCATTGTAATAAAACACACATCTTCTGTCAGACAAATATCGAGCTTACTTGCTCTAAAAGCTAATCAGTTTTATCCGTTGTCAAAAACATTTGCTGTCCAGTAAACCTTGTCTATCTAAAGCATGATCAAAAGTATAGTACACCTATATTATAAATCCAATACACGGAAAAATAGTGCTAATCATATTTTGTATAAAAATTACATTGTTCATAATTGGGAGTCCTAAGCCAATTAAATTTTTGTTATAGTTTGCTATACTACAACGTAATTATCGTTTACAAGAGCCTTGTTGTCTTTCTACCATTTCCATGAGTCGGTTGATCTGTGCGATTCCGGAAATAAGGTTTTATCACACTATGTGTGATATCCCAAATCCCAATAGACTACTCTGCTTACATTCTGAATGACATTTAATTACAAACAGTGTAAGCGGGAGAGTCTATTTAGTTATTTGGTTTGAAGTACACAAAATTTTTTGCACGTGTATGTTGCTTAATTTTCCTACATTTCTGCATGCCACTAGCGTTATTACAGCAATATGTATCTTTTAATTGATCCTGTAATGCGGTGCTATCTATAGATTTTGTTTTTGGATTACGCTATTCTGTTTTTAACATTTTTTTTTTTCATTTAATTATCTGAATCTTTGCTACTATTTCATGCAAGAGATGATCATGTAAACTAATAAAATAATTAACAGATTGCCAAATATAAAATCATTGATGGTTTAATCATTCAATTGTCCTGCATGTTCGGCGTACAGCTATTACAAAATTTTCATCAACGTTCTCTTTTTTCTAAAATTTTTGCGATGCACCTGAATGAGAATGAAATCAATTATAAGAATTTCAGGTTTATGCATTTTTTTTTCTTTATGAAATGTCATATACAATTTTTTCTAATGGCATTTTTCGTCGCACGTTAATGTAATATTATTATAAATGTTTTTTTTGTTTCCTTGCTTGTTATTAAATAATTACTATCTTAAACTTTTTTTTGTTACTTGTTCTGATTCCTCCGGATGTCTGTATTCTTAGAAAACAAGTATTTTTTATCTTGTCAACGCGAGTGACCTTTAATTTTATCGTCTCTAATTAGTTTTACATTGTTGTTCTTGTACCTGGTTCCTACGATTTTGTAGGGGCCTTTGTATTGTGCATCGTGTTTTCCTTTCGATAGCTCTTTAAGGACGAAAACGGATTCTCCTTTCATAAAGAACTGGTGTTTTACTTTATGTAGTGATAGTATTTGTACCGGTATTTATAGTGTTTCTGGTTCATTATTGCTAGTATCCTCAACTGTGTGAGTTTTTGTGTGATTTGTGTCAATAGTTCTGTGTAGGTTTGTCCGGTATGCGGCTGTTTCAAGCTTAATGGGAGTTTTGCCTGATGATCAAATACGAGTCCGTATGGTGTGTGCCTGTACGTTTGTGTTCTGAGGTGTTGTAAACCAAGATGGCCAGCGGCAAAAACTCGTCCTAGTTTTCGACTTTATCGATTTGTGCGTTTAGATATTCAGACAAGGCGTGATGCATGCGTTTTATTGCGCCGTTACTTTGGGGGTGGTATGTGTTTCTCATAATTTTTTCAATTTTTATAATCTCGTCAACTTTTTCAATGTTTTGTCCATAAAGAGCGTTCCTTTATTAGATAATAATTGTTTGGGGCTACGAAATACGCAATAAGCTTGTTTGTGAACGCCCTTACCGTTTTTTCAGTGGTTGCTGTCTGGACAGGTATGAAAACTATATATTTTGTCAACCAGTCTAATATTGTAAGTATATGTGTACCATTACCTGTATTATTACGTACTAAAGGTTTTTTAACTGGCTCATTAATATATGTAGATATATTTTCGAACGATCTACTTGGTGTGACGGTGATTCACATTGCTTGTTTTATCTTTGTTTGCACTAGCTTTCTCTTTTTGCATGATGCGCAACTGAGTATGAATTGTCCGATGCCTGGCCACATGTTTAGCCAGTAAAATTCTCTCGAACTTATGCTGTTTGTTTTGTTGATGCCCCAAGGCCTTTCAACTGTTGATTTATGTTATTCTCCGATAATTTTATATCCGTTGACGCTGGTGGTACTAACAGTAAATTTATTTACAGTGTAGCCATTAGTCTGCGATATTTAAAAATTCCCTCGAATTGTTTGACTAAATAAGATCATTACTTAATAATAAGTATAGCTAGGCCTCTTACCATCCCTATCGTTTTTAAATTGTTGACCATGGTAAGAGCTTTCAGGGATTTTAAGCAATTTTTTCAATACAATTTTAGTGCTGAATCATGACTGGTTTTCTTACGTACATGCGCATGCCGTGTACTTTCCTGAGTTTTGATAACATTACTCCGCCAACTGCTTTCGTCTCATTATTTAACATTATTGGGTTTATGTAGCCACGTTTATATAGTGCAGCAATAGCGCATGTGTTAGGAATGCCATCTGCTAATATGCAAAACGTTAGGTTGTTGAGGTATCTGAATGAGTTATCCTCTATTTTTTTCATTTTCTGGAACGGGGCAGGGTCCGAACCGTCTTTTGGGGCCCATGGCAGTGTATCTTGTGGTAAACGCGTTCTACATACCATATATTTTTCAAGAGTACCTACACCCTATGTTTTTTTCCTTTCCCTACTAGTTATTGCTTCATTCTACTAAAGCGCTATTGAGGCCCTCGTCACTTTCTAATGACATAAGGTTTGTCTCGTTTGCGGTGTCCGGTGGCAAGGGCGATGTGGGTGGAATTTAATCTCTATTCTGCTTCCTCTCTTTAGCTCTTATTCCCGTTTTTAGTTTCTTGTTGTTTTGTTCCATCTTTATTCGTGTTTTTATAAGGTTCATCGTTGTTTTATTCATCTGCGTTGGAACTTGAACAATAACTAATATTTTCGTCGTTTTTCGTGTAAGGTTGTGTCTCGTATTAATGTCAGATATATCACCTTCGTCAATATCGCGCGTGATCAACGGTGTAAAATGATATTTAAAAAGATGTATATGACACGATTCATTCATTTTGTTCCCTCGAAAATGTGCGTAAGTGTATCTATTAATTGATCTCATATGTAGACAGATATTTAATTCAAATTCTCTTGAAAAAATAATTATGCCTGCTGCATTTTCAAACTTGGTTTGTGATAATTAAATATTTTTAGTTTGCTCTGGGTTCTGACATACGGAAAGTCATTCTCAATAAGTAAAATGTTCCTGATTTCAGTCTTTGAAAGATTTAATCCAAATAGAATAATTAGGCTGTAAAATAAGCAGTTTTCCAGTAGGCTGGTTAAAATGTCTTTTAATCTTTTTACCTTTCATGCGGATCTTCGAATTTCTCGAGTATTAACTGAGATTACATGATAAAATTATTTTTACTCATTTTTTCTGATTTAGTAATGGAGCATCATTTTTCTGAATGTGCTCTGTTCTTTCAGAGTCGTTGCTGTATCCATTAATATGTATAATCGGTCATTTATCTTTTTCTTGTTTGTAATTATTAGATATTTTTTCTCTCGATAATGTTCCACGAAAATAATTTATCTTCTTATTAGGATTGATATTGTTGTTCAGGTTTGTTTTCACTTTTTTTTGTCTGCTCGGGTGGCTTTGAATCAGTATCTGCACTGCTCTGCAGTTCGCACTGTTGTCCATTTGTAGTAGCGTCTGATCCCCAGGCATATATTCTAAGCCCATCTTTTTCATGAAAATGTTTGAACCTGACATTAAGCCGCACTTTCGCGAGAAAGTTGGCCGTTCGGTCATTAAGTATCGTGCCGATTTTTTCGTTCAGTCCGGTATCTTTTTTACGGTGCTCTTGAAAGTGCTTGTGTGGCGGGAAAGCTTGTGCGCGTTCTGTATTGCTGCTTGCTGTTGCCTTTAAGGCTTCTTATATGCATTAGCTTTTGGTGACCGTCCGCTCAGCTCGATTGTGCTTGATGGGGCTAGCTGCGGTCTAGGGGCCCCTTGGCCGCTCTCTTCGTCTCTTTTGTTCTTCCTCTCTTCGCTCTGTACTTTCTTTGCTATGAACACTTTCTCCGTCTTAATGTTTTATTTTATCTCTTTCTTTCTGAGCTGCCCCGCATGCTAAGCTTTCTCGGGCTAGCTACTGTTCCCAATGGTCTCTTATGACTGATCCATCTTTAAGTATATCATCTATTGGCGTTACCATCTCGCAATATTCTATGATAGTTTTGGTCGAGCTATCCACTTGTTCGAGTGTATTGGGAATTTCGGGAATTTTCCGTGTAGTGCGTCTCATTGGTGTTTACGTGTTTTGTGCTGCGTTTCTTGTATTGTAGCTTGTTTTACGAATAGTGTGCTTGCCGCTTCCACGCCTTTTATGATTTTGTTATCCTTGTTAATTTTATGAGGATTTTTGTGAGGATCTTGAAGTGAGCAAAAAAATACTTGTTAATAAGATATAATATATTATTATATACCGAAACACTTGTACAACGAGATGGTCAAGTTGGCTACTCTCGCACACATAAACGACCGCATGCATTGACGGACAGATGAGATATAGCCTGCGAGCTGCGTCCGAGTACCAGGCGTCCGCAAAGCCTACGACTGCAGTACTCTGGAGATGGCACTGCTTGTTTATCTTTCTTGCATTATCATATTATATATATTTATAGTCTCCAGTATAAATGTATTACATACTTAATACGCCTCCTTACATTTATACTGGTATCATTCATTCAGTTTCTTGAACTCAACATATTGCTGAAATTTTCAAACTATCTTTCCAAGAGATTTCGTAAAAATATCCGCAATATTATTTTTGATTTAACCTTTAAAATTTTAATTATTTCATTCAAACAACTTTCATTTACAAAATGATAATGAACTTCAATAAATTTTAATTTTTTGTAAAGTTGCCAAACTTTGCAATTCTTATGGCTCCTGAAACATCTTTATAAATCTTTATCCGGTCCATTCAACTTTAAATTGAAAATGTCTATCAAATCCATTACTACATTTACATTATCATTTTTCTCCTACATTAATTATAAATCTCTTGTTCGGTATACATATTTTATAACTCTCAATGTATATTTAAAATGCGTTTCATTGTAACAATTTCGATATCCACTAAACTAATTCACGCTATTACTTATATCAGGTCTCGTGCCTGAACTAATATACAAAAGTTTGCCAATCAAATTTCTATATTTTATATCATTTTACTCACTTTCTCCTTCATCCAATCTTGAATGTACTTCTATCGGAGTATTAAACAATCTCGCATTTTTAAATTTATACTTTTTGTTGAAGATAAAATTTAACCTTTCTGACTTACAAACATATTATTATTCTTTGCATTATAATCTACTTTGATTTTTAAGTAATTTTTCACTTTTTCCATATCTTTCATACAAAATGTTTCTGACAATTTTTCTTTATTCAAATTAACAGACTTTTAATTTTTAGAGCAAATAAACAAATCTCAACAAATAGAATCATGTCTATTTTATCTATTCCACTATTGAAAGAATACAAACAACTATCGACTTTACTATTTTTAAATCCCAAACTTTTCATAAATTCATCAAAACATTTAAACCAAGCTCTAGGACTTTCTCCCAAACCGTGCAAGGCTTTTTGAAATTTACATACTTCATTGGATTCATTTTCAAAAGCTTGCGGCTGTTTGACATACACCTCTGATTATACTTTACCATTCATAAACGCTGTTTTAACATCCATCTGATCAATAACTAAGCCTCCGTATCAACAAAAAGATAATACTACTTTTTATGTTTGCATCTTCGCTACAGGAGGATAAATATCTTCAATAAATCTTTCTGCTGAAACCCTCTTCCTACTAACCTAGCTTTGAACTTATCATCATCTTTTTAGAATAAACTTATTTTACATCTAAAACTTTCTTATCATTAGGCTTATTCTCCGAAATACAAGTTTGTTTTTCTTATTTAATCAATCAATTCCTTTTTTCATCGCATGTTTTCAATCATCAGATTCAAATTAAACTTTTTACTGCTTTATCAAAACTTTTCGGATTGTCCGCGCTACAAAAATTAACATAAATACTATTATAAACATAATTTTGACTATATCTATCTAGACGTCTTACATTTCTTTTTGGTCGACTATTAACATTGTTCTTATTTTCATTTTTACATTCGTTTTCTCTCTCGGTAAGATCATCGTCTTTTTTATACTTAGCATCATTAAATTCATTGCTTAAGTCAGATTTATAATCAGATATTTTATTTCCACTTTCAAATTCATAATCATCTTCTAAATCGATACAATATTCATTCTTTCTAATAATATCAACGTTTCAAGCTACAATAACCCTTTTGTTCATCAAAACTCTGTATCCCAGGTTCTCATAACCTACAAAAATTCCTAAATCTGCTTTTCTATCCTATTTTGACCTTCTTTTCTTTAAAGGAATACGCACAAATACTCTGCTTTGATACGATTTTAAATGTTGAATATTTAGTTTAATACCAAAGACAATTTCAAAAGAAGTCTTTACTTCAGCAGTATTCTTAAGTGTCCTGTTCTTTAGATAGGCTACCACGTATAGAACTTCTGGCCAAAACCTTCTATCTATCCTAGCTTCAGATAACAAACATATAGCAATTTCCATAATAATCAAATTTCCATAATAATAAAATAAACAATTCACATTTACAAATATTTAGAACGAATTTCAAAATGATATCTTATAATAAACTTATATCCATAATTGACTCTAAAGTGACCAAGAATAACAAACAAAGGCCATAACTATTACTGCAATAATAATGATTGCGTAAATATTGTATACTCATACATATGAATTCATATTAACCTTTAATATAAATTAGAGTCATTAATAGTATTAAATTATTAACAATTATTTGATAAAAAAAAAACTCATTTTATATATTGACTATATTTATTTGAGTTTTTAGCAAATTTTTATGAGACCGCTTTGGTTATCTATGTTTGTACGCATATATGTGAATTAAAAAATAAATTTTTTTATTTATCATTCAGACACGAGAATGAAAATATTGAAATATGGGGGTTGGCACGCGGAGCGCGCAGGGGGCGAAGCCCCACTAGTGTATATATATATATTTTTTTATTTTATTCTGCTATACGTCCGGCTCCTATGTAAGGGCACTACTCTGGGCACTGAGCAGTTGGGAAAGGGAGGGGATGGGAGTTGGGAGGCCTACCCATGATAGGGAGCGGGGAGGGGGAAGAGGGCAATCTTGCTGCAAGAAGGTCACCCACCCCTTCTCTAGAAGCATTGCGGGGAATTAAAGCACATGGGAAAAATCACAGAGGTGCTTGCTCGAAAAGTCGCTTTGGCCGGGAATCGAACCGCGGTCTCCCGCGTGCCGACCCACAGCCTAGCCGACTGAGCCACCGCGCGCTCTATATATATATCTTCCTATACTATATAGTTATTTTGGTGGGTTTGTCCCCCCTCCTCACGCCCACCCCACGTAAGAAGGAAAATTTTTTCATATTTCTCTGGTAAATTAACCCAACTAAAAATGTGTAAGACCCCCCCCCCCCACACCCCTACTACCCCCAATGCCCCACAGTGGGGTAAAAGTGAGCTTTTTCATTCAAACGCACTTTCTGACGTCAACTTATATCGCATCAAGTC
>JAPYYV010000864.1:0-49964 GCA_030522625.1 Copidosoma aretas
ACTTTTTACATAACTTTACGCAATTAGAATATCCAGTTTTAGTTTCATGTAATAGCATGAGCTCTGGACCCAAAGTGAGCCACTTATGGCAGAATCACCGATAAGTAAAAATTAGGGAATGTCACGTTTTTATCTTGCAGGAGGTAACTAATTTTTACTGACTACCTTGAAAGGATATTTATGTTTTTTCTTAGTAAAACATAGTTAGGTATGTATCAATTTCGTTTCTTTGGTGCAGCTCGAACCTTGATAAATTGGCGAATTTTGAGTCGTTTGAATTGTCTCAATCGTTAAAAGGACCTAGTGTATATATTTTTTGGAAAATAGTTATTGGTTTGTATTGCTCGAGAAAGTATAATTACAGATTTCTATTACGTTATCGATTATGGTTTGTTTAAAATATTCAATGCCGTACTATCCAAAGCACTTGTTGTCTTTTTGTGTGAAAATCATAAAATTTCCAATAACCCGTTCTTGTCGAATTCCCTTAACAAGTTAAACTGTTTATTGATGGTCACTAAACCTTTTTTTTTCGCAACCTACAAGTCAAAAAGTGTTTCTAATGTCCAGCTTTATTGATACATACAAATATATTGTATCTTTAAAAAATTATCCATAACCAGCTTTATGGATAGTTATGCGCTTCTTTAAAATAACAATCAAATAAAATCAATATATGTAACATTAAACCCTATGACAGTAAGAGTTATTTACACACCTTGATATCGAGAGCGTTTCTTCGCAAGCCCATAAAGATATAGTATAAAGTACTTAGGAACAGAAAGCTTCGATCGCTAAATCGTGGACGTGCTAGTTGCCAAGTCGGATAATCTTTAAGAGTGATTAACTAAAGTCATAAATTTCATTCCAATCACAAATTCAAGATTTTTTTCGTGACTTTTTAATAAAATAAGTATCTAATATAGTCGACAAGCCTTTATTTTAAGAAAAAAAAGTCGTCTTTTATTATGTCTGGCCCTGTCAAAAGGGCTTTTATTATAGGAAAAGCCAACCATAGAGAAGCTAATGCTTAGCTAGCTTACTGGTAAAGTTACTATCAGTTTGCCCAGTTAATACGATAAGGTAGATGATAATTATAAGGATGTCACCCGTAAACCTGACACTAGCCGGGCTGTGCTGAAGAGAATGGTGGTGCCCTCTAAACAGCACCCAGTTAGATAAATAATTAAGTCATCCAAAAAGAATATCGTACATGGGACCTGCATGAAAAATTCACATGTATGCAGAAAACCAGAAGAGTAAGAAAAAAAAAGTTAGTTGATAAGCTAGTTAGGTTTGAAATAAAGAGATAGGATGGATAGATACATCAGAGCTAAGAAATAAGGACACGTTAAAATTGATACCCTACAATGCTAAACTTTTAAAAAGCAGTAATAAATACCGTATGTATGTACATAGGGGTATCCGTTATTTCCCAAATTTATTTATTTGATCTTGCTACCAGTTTTCTTCAAAGTACACACTAAAAAAGTAAGTTGCCAACAAAAATAACATTGATCGCTTCCGAAATTTGCGTGCTGCCAGAGATCTCGAGTTTTCAAATGCATTTCAGGAAAATTGATCTTTTACCATCCCTACGCCGAAAGTATGCTTGTACTTCCGCATATCAGGGAGCACAGCAAGCCATTGTCTCCCTACTATATGGATGCGCAGAAGCACGCTAAGCATATTTTTCTCTATATGCACGTCAAACAACTGCAGCCGACTATCACTATATATACTTCAGCTGTTCTTTAGCTCGAGCTCTTTCAACGTTTTTTCACGCAGATGTATATTTATCATTTTGACCATGATTTTTGCGCTTTTTTTCGTATAACATGAAACTTGTACTCCTCTGTTTTGGTCATTACATAAAAGTCGTGGAAGTATGGGAGCATTTTGAGCCATAGAGCCGCATATATAAATAATGTAGAGATGATTCGAGATTCATGATAAACTTTTTCCGGGTGACAGCAGTGCACTTAACATCTTTTTGTTCATTCTCTTGACAATCTGCGGATGAACGATCTTTGCTCCGGGTAAATCTAAGTAAACGTACTTACTTGTAGCCAACACAAGGACATAATAGTCCACACTCCCCGGGAACAGTAGTATGCCATTTACTCCCGGTGTGTGGTACCTTCACTTCACTCAGATGCCAACTACACATCGGGAGAAAAGGGCATACTTTATTCCCTTGGTGCGTTATATACTATTTACCACATTTTTCTCACTTTCAGTCACAAAGACTCCACCCGCTTGAAAAAGTTTGTATTGGAATTCATTTCTCCAATATCCCGCTATATGTTAGGACTTTTATAAACGGCGATCTTTGCCTTGCGTATTTTTGTAAACAACCTTAATGCGGCTAATTTACCGAAAAATGGGGATTTTTTGTTATTTTTTCCATTTTCCCTACTTTAATATGATATAACGTAATAGAATACAAAAGTAAGTATATATTTGCTTTGTGTGATATTATACTATATGTAAAATTTTAATTTGTGGTTTTTTCGTCTTGCATTTTGTTGGTAATGGCCGAAATAGGTTTACCACGAGAAAATTCATTTTTTACTTTTAATTTTTTAATTTTTAATCATTGAAAAATGTCTCATAACTTTGGAATATATTTTCCAGCATAATTTTGAAAGTAAAAAGAATCATTGCAGCCTCTTCGGATTAGTTATTCAATGCTACCATCTTTATTTCCTCTGTTTTTCCTGCTTTTTTGGTACCTTGCTGTCTAACTCATATGATGCGTTAGACTAATCATTTTAATTTGTGTGTAGTATCCAGCTAGCTAAAATTAGAGTTAACTGCGTGACACGGTAGGCGTATTATCCATTATTAACATTTTTGTATATCGAAATCTTGATGAAAAATCACAGTCTCTCGAAAACTCTTAATCGCTTCTGAAGATTTTTGCTTGGTTGTCATGATTTTACAAATTATACTTATTTTAGAATAAATACATAATGACTCTGGTTTTTTAAGAGTCTGTTAATCCTTTTCTAACCATTCAGTATGATTTATAAGATACAGATTCTTTACAGATTTTTAGTAGTGCACATCTTGATTCTTAGGAAAGCTTTGCCGCTTTGAAATTGCATGAGCTTAAATTATGTCAGGCATGTAACATATTACTTAGCTCTTATAGCACTATGCAAAATTAAAAATAAAATTTTTTTCTCTATTAAATAATTTTTTTTTGTATAGTACCACCCTTACTACCACTAAATATACACTGCATAAGCATGCACCTCCATTGGCTTATTTCCAACAGTTTATCAAAATATTAGAAACATTTTGGTATCCTATCGAATGCTTACTTATCTTTTCTAAAGTAATCTAAATTTATTCTTAGTACAGAAATGTAGTACGGCTATTGTGTTGATAAAAATTAGAAATAAAAGATATAAATTTCTTACCAACCACAAACCTAAACTACTACTACGATAACTAGTTAAATCACGTACATAAACTAATACCACGCTAATAGCCATAATCATGTATTTTTAAATTATGTTCTGTTAGGTTGCGTGAGGTACCGCAAAGATAACCTGACTAAAAATGTTTTATTTAAAGTAAGGTTCATACTTTTATCATTAGATTTCATTGTTTCCTGACATAGTCATATAAACTTACAAGTAATGCAAATGAAATTTATGAAATTTGTTTGTCCAGTAAAAAAGAAATTTTATTATAAGCTTACCTATATATGTCTAAATTAGTAAAGATTTATATTCGTTGGGGAAAAGCATATGGCAACTTTGTTGAGAGCAATTGCCAACAAACAGGAATGTATAACAGCAACTATTTAATAAGTTTAGAGTTCAAGAGATACAATTGGCAAAAGTTATAAATGACGTCGTAAAAGAAGTTTCAAATATTTGAAATAAGGCAGCAAAACCTGTAATCACTCATAATTATATTAAAATAAAATTGCAGCAACAACATAATGATTATCGGAATTTAAGAAAAAATAACCACAAAATCAAGTTTTAAACATCGATGAGTGAAATAGAGGATAACCTGAACATGTTGACTGATTTTACTGAGACAATTGAAAAGTTACGTGTAGATTGTTCAAGTTTTATAATAAATTTGCATCATTACAGCATTTTATGATTACGTAAGTAACTAAAATTTAAAGCTAGATTTGTAACGATAGACCGCATGCCGAAGCAGAGTCGCAGGGTCAACATTATGGGGTTTTTGGACGAAATTCAGCCTTGACGCCAACAACAATCCACCAATCACTCGGCTATTATAATCAATCTTCGCTTTTAACATTATTCCAGTGATTATTCTTTTGACGATAAATATTGTCGCTCACATTTTTACACCGTGATAGATATTATTTCTGGCATTAGTTGTGAATTGTGCTGATTAGCTGGTAAAATATTTTCTTTCTAAAAAAAAATATAAATGACGACAACTGATTAAATATTGTACGTAATTTAAAAATTTTTAGTGTTCTTTCTAATTTTTATGTTTAAGTTTTTACTTTGAAAAATTTGTACACCAAGTGAGAAAAAATTCACTTAAAACCAAACTCCTTATTGTATAATAGTTATAATTTGATGATAGTGATATGCCACGAATAATAGATTTACATATTATTTGTTATTGATTATTTGCGTAACAAATGTCCCGTGAGATAATTTGTCTACTGTAGACTAATTCTTATAACGAGTAGATCAGTCAGACTAAGACCAACAGTTATAGTCGAATATACAAGCAAAATAGAAATAACTTTAGTTGTCTGAAAGATGTATATAAAATATCTCAAGACTCAATAGTGCACTGTAATTCAAAAAACACAACGTATAAATAGGTTAAATTGAAAAAATCAATTAATACTGTAACGGCTTTGTACAACACATCTCATAGGGTGGATCTCACCCACTGTACTAGGGGCTGTCGTCGGGTAAAAGGTCCCTTCTGCCCTTGAAGAAATTGATAATCTAACTTGCCAGAACAAAAATCATGCCAAAAGACCCTTCTAGTCAAATTTTAAGAGCTCACCGTACTCCGGATTACTGGGTTAATAAGCTTGGAACTTAGGTGATATTGTTTTTCTGTTAATAATCCATTCAATTAGGATTCTAATAACTTGGTGTCCATTGGGCTAAGAAACTGAGAATTTAGGTTATGTTGTTATTTTCTTGATAATTTATTTGATTGATATAATAATAACTTGCTGTCCCCGGGTAACTGGGTTTAAAAGTTTTAGATTTATGTTATGTTGTTATATTTTATTTATTTATTAGTTATTATATTATCAACATACTTTCAAATAAAAAAAAAAAATTTAATCAACAATAAATTGTACACGTGGACCTCGACAGTGGGGGATTCAAGCAAGCACAAGGAGTTAAGAGAAATGAATTCCATTACATATAAATTATTGAATTATCTAATGATCTTAAAGCCAGGTAAATCTATTAGGTATCCGGGGACTAATTGCTTGGTATATAAGAGTTTTTTAACAGACTTTTCGTATATTAAGCACTGAACAGACTTATCAACGTATCAGACTCAGGTCTTTCAGGTCTGTCAGGCATTCGGTATTTCAAAGATGCCTGGAATAAGGGTGGATAAGTGCTTGTTCTCTTGTGTTTGACTTCTCCTAATAGTGTTAAGAACTGATATTACCTTTATCAACCCCAATAATAAAAACTTATTGAATGCCTAATTAAGTACTGATAAAGATAATAATAATAGTAAAAATAGTAAGCATGAACATAGCGGTGACAATAATAGTATAAATTACAACAATGCAAATGCAAAGGATTATAATAATGACGTTAAAAGATTGGAGAATCTTTAACAATTATTGCTTCTTAGAGAATCAAGAAGGCTATAATTATGTTTTTAAAGATCCGGGCATTCTCAAAATCTGCGATATAATAACAACGAAAGTAGAAGCAAGGGACTGGCTTTTCATGTTCCAAAAAGCAATGACGTATGAAGCGTGGAGCTGTCTTGACGGGTAAAGAAAGGCACTGTCGCCGAGGGAGAGGAAGAGAGTACGTATGTAAGGTAACAAAGCGTTGCTTAGGATAGGACTAAACCTGCAATGACGCACCCTCACGTCAAAAAAAGCGAAGGAAGAGGTCTGAACAGATCTTGTCACAAGTCCGCTAAAACGAGCCTGCAACTGGGTTTCCTCGCCTAACTTTAAGCATAGCAAGTGTTTCCTGCGAGTCATTATGATTTTCTCCCCCGACATTCCGATGCGAGTCTTAGACCATTTGGTACCTGCAGGATATCTAAGAGCGTAAGCAGAACGACATTTTTTTGGAGCAGTCAGTCAGCCATCATTAGTAGAAAGCTTTTGTACAACCTATGAAGGTCTCTCTGGTAAAATTTAAAGATGCCTAAGCCTCTGTATAGTTCTGTGAGTTCCGCAAGTCAAGTTAAGTTCAAGTTTATCGTAATCATGTCTGCAAGTGTTCTAAGGAACTGGACATCAACTCCAAGGAAGGAGCTCCGCCAAGATTATCAGAGGAAATCGCATCAACGACCAAGGTTATAGAAAGATTCAGAAGACCTGGATCGACATCTCCAGTACTTTGGTGGACAGCCTGAGGCATCGATATGCACTTTTATGCCTTACCAAGAAACAGATACATTCCCAGCACAATTTCTAGGATTGAACCCGCCATCTACACCTTGATAGTCTTTGCGTGACAGCCGAGAAATAACAATATTGATATTCGCCATTTCACTATGTGTCTTCCAGCGAAAAAATATATGTCTTCCACTTGTGTTTACAATTTTTGTGTTTATGATTAATAAATCCCAATATATAAAAAAAATGATTTTTTTTGTATGTTCTTGGATGTAAGCTGTAGAAATGTTTTTTTAATTTCTTACTAACAAGATACGTATCATCAACGTAGTTTTTTCTGCAGATTTAAAAGAGCCATCTGTTTTCATCAAAAACGTTGGGGAGTTTAGAAAAAAGTAAGAAATCGTCCTAAAAACCAGTCATTTTAATTGTTGAAAATATGACACCAACATTATATAAAAAAAAATGTCAATGTTATTTAAAAAACAGAAAAATCTGCAAGAATAATTGTTATTTATAATTTACTGTTTTTTGAGAAACTAATCTCAAAAGCGGATAAAATATTGAAATAATCGCAGAGTAGTCTATGGGGTTTCAGGATAACATACACAGGATGATCACACCTTATTACAGGAATCGGACAGAGCAACCGACTCATGGACATGGTGGAAAGATAACCACGCATGTGCAGACCATGATTACGGCGTATTCCAGCAAACTATAACCAAAATGTAATTGGCTAAGGATTTTAAATCAGAAACAATGTTGTTTTCATACAAAATTTTATAAGCACTATTTTTCCGTGTATTATACTTACTACAACTAACTTAATAGACAACGTTGGCGAAATATCACATGCTTTTGACAGCGGAAAGAATCAATTAGACTTTAGGGTAAGCAGGCTTCATTTTTGTCGAACAGAAAATATGTGTTTTAGTACGGTGCTTTTATACTACAGCTAAAAATAACCAACTTTGTGTTATTATGGGGGAAAACAAAAAACGTGACTAATAGTAATACAAATAATGAAACAGATACCGGATATAAGACATGTACAGTTAAGCTTTATACTTAATTCAAATTAATCAAAACCTACGCACTTTAAACCAAATCAAGAAATTAACTCGCCAGATTATAATGTTTATTAGTAAATTATTTATCCACTCATTTGGAATAATTTCAAAAAAAGCATGAATATAAATCTCTAGCTCCTTTAACTCATCAACCCAATGTACTTTAACCTAATATCCAATGGTAATGCAAATAATAAAAGACAAAACTATTTATTGTTTTTAATAATTAGGGTATAAAAAGAGTAGAAATATTATAATTACTTAAGAAGCAATCATAGAATCTTGTATTTTTAGTCAGTCGAGAATAGAGTGCCATTTTTGTAGGAAAATTAATTGAAATAACTGTGGCACCTATGTATCAAGTTATACTTTTCCGGCTACAATATATGTAGATATGGCTGATTACGCCGAAATTTGTTCAGTAATGATCCCAGCTCAAATTTTAAGATAATAAGATGCAATGGAAATTAAATAATTTATCCATAGAACCTTACAATTATAAACTAGTGATAGAATAAATTATATCTGTAAAACTTTCTTAGAACAAATTTTGAAAAAAGTGTACAAATTCAGAAAATAATTATTTATTTATTTAAAAACTAGCAAATGAATAAAATGAAAGACATAATAATTATTATTTAGAAAAGCTGCCATTAAAATCTATTTTTAAAGTTTTAAAAAACTTTTTACAATTATTGTTTTATGGTTAATTAATCTAAGTCAACACATATTTTTACAAATATATAAATAAACAGTAATTCAATATTTAAATAAAAAGTGACTTACAAACTGAAATACAAATGGAAGTGATGTATAGCCTTTTAACAGGGATAGTTTGTTGATAAGTCAACACGGTATACGGCTCGGCTCGTACGCTTGAGATCGCGAGTCCAAATCTGGTAGAAAGAGGTTTTTTTTAGAAATTAAAAATTCACTTATTTTACATTTTTAATGGGGGCGAAGTTGGAAATTATTGATTTACTTGCCTGCATAGCGGTAATATATAAGTATAACTTTAATCAAATTATTTTTTACATGAAAAGATGCTATAAATGGTTATCTCATATAATCCTAGAGTCATCATGACTAATCACGGGGTTGGCGCGTGGAGCGCGCAAGCGGCAAACCCCACTGGTATATATATATATGTATATATATATGTATATCTATACATATTTTTATATGTATGTACATCTTGACTCTAAAACCTTATAATCTTAGTTACGTACTAAATATAAAGATTTAGTCGGATCACTAACTATAGGAAACATTTTAACAACAAAAATGAGAATGTATGACAGTTACAATATTTTTTTTCTCAACTGTCCAACAGACCAAATATGGTAAACTTTGACTTACTATTTTTCGGAAAAAGCTTAACACCAGACCCTTGTTTTGGTGCCTTATTACATTTAAAAGTAATAAAATAGGACTTATTACTTTAAATGCAATGAGTTCAAAAAAGAGACGAGTCAGTGGATGCTTTGGTGTCAAGGTAAAAAGTGATACTTCTTTAGCAGACAATATATAAATGTAGATATACCTATTGTAAAAAGATATTCAGAATAATATCCCTCGATGTAAGGAATAGGGATATATAGTAATTAAGTGTAGTTGTCGAGTAAAACCTCTCTATTTGTTAGACTCTATATTAATTTAACCTTGATGAAACTCGAGAAAATAGTCATTTTTAGTCCATTTCGTTTTTCCGTCTAGATATAGCGTCTTTTCCGTATTTCAACGATTATGTTGTTCCAAAATTATTTTAGGACAATTTAATTAGGTTCTTATTCATATCCTTCACATGCAACAAGTTTTTTAAAATTTTTTACCACTTCTTTACCAATTTATACCTTAAATTAGAAATATTATAATTACATTGCAACGTCAAAAAAACATTTTTATTCGTCCCTCTCGTTCTTAATTTACCCTATTAGAAATGATCGTAATAATATTAATGATAATAATGATGAAGATAATAATACTGAGGATAATAATGATAATGATGATAAAGATTATAATGATGCTAAGAATGTATATGATGATTATGAGAATGATAACAAAAAGCATACTTATAACAGTAATAATAATAAAGATACTACAGATGTTCATGACGACAATGAAGATGCTAAAAATGATATAGATGAATATAATTATATTCAAAATATTGATAAAATTGATGCAGGTAATAAAGATGATAATAAGGATCATAACAAGCGTAAAAATGATGATGCAGACCATGAAAACGATGGTAAGGACGAAGATGATGATGATGACGATGATAATGCCAATAATTATAATGATGATGATGTTGGTGATCATGATAATGATAATAGTGATAATATTAATGGTATAAGGAATATGATAATAATGCGGATGTTGATGATGATGATAACGACATTGATGAATATTATGCTAGTATAATGATGTGGATCATGATAATCACATTGGCGATGATAGCATTGAGAATATAAAGATAATGGAGACCAAATTATTGATAATGGTGTAAATTATTATTATAACAACGATGATGATGATGATGATAAAGATTATAATCATGATGATAATTATCATAATGATTAAGATAATGAAAGTGATAATGATTATGATGTTGATGGTGTTGGTAGTGATTATTGCAAAGTTGTTGATAATAATAATAGTAAAAATAATAATTAATCTTAAAGTGGTAAGGATAATCATAATATCGATGATAAATATAACGACAAAGATGATAATGATAATGATGATGATAACTATAATGGTAATAGTGATAATAATGTACATAATAATATTGATGATGATAAGATAGATTTAGATATCGATAACGATTATTACGATGACGATTATACTAATTATAACAAAGAAAATGATGATAAAGATACATAAGATGATTCAGATAACGATTTATATGATAATAAGGCTGATCATAATGATATCGATAATTATATTTATTTTTAAAATGATAATGATGATGCTAAAAGTCATGATAGTAATAGTGGTGATGATCATAAAAATTATTATCATGAAGGATAGTAGTGACAACAAATAAAATTATAAATATGAATTTATTGTTGCTAATGATGTTAAGAATAAATAAATTGAAAATGATAATGAGTACACTGAAAGTTATAGTGATCATAAACATGATAATTATAATTAAGTTTATAATAATGAAAACGATGATGGTGATGACGATGATGATAATTATAATGATGCTTATGATGATTATGATGGTGATTATGGAAATAAAGGAATGAGGGATATGATAATACTAATACTTATAATAACAATAGGGATTCAGATGATTATGATGCCCATAATAATAATGACGATGATAATGGTAAACATGACCATGAGATGGATCATGATGATAAAATTTATGACAATGATGACAATTAACGTAGTGATAATTTTGTTAATGATGATAATACAAATGACGATTATGATAATGATGATCATGATGATGCTAATAAGGATGGAAAAAACGATGATCAAAATGATGATGATAATTAAGATATTAAGAATGATGAGAAAAAAAGGGATAATAATTATGATCAAGAGGATGAAAATAGTAACAATGATGATGATGATATTAGGGATTATATTAATGACAAGGATGATGATAAAAATGGTAGTGACGATATCGATGATTGTAATTATAAAAATCACTATGATAATTATAGTGATGCAGAGAATAACGATAATATTGATGGTACTGATTAAAATAATACTTTTTTCGATAATAATAATGATAATGATTACGATGCTGATCATGATGTTGTTGACGATGATATTGATCATGATGTTGATGATAATGTTTTTAATATTGGTGATGTTGATGATTATGATAACGATCATGAAGTGGTTTATAATTGTAATTATGATGATAATAATGACGATAATTATTAAGATAATAATGGTAATAATGGTGAAAATGATAGTATGTATCATGATGATAATAATACTAATGATGGTGATGAGGCTAGAGCTAATAATTATAAAGAAATTATATATAAAAAGCGTGATGATAATACATCTTATGATTATTATAATAAAGGTTTAGATTATGATATAGATGGTAATGATAAAGACTGTGATGATGATAATGATAATAATGATAAAGACGCCAACCATGATAATGATAATAATGATGATGATAAAGATATCGATGATGATGATCATGACATTAGTAATGAAATTTATAATAATTATAATAATCATTATAACAATAATGATTATAGGAATAAAAATAATGGTTATGATCATGATGATAATGATTATGATACATACAAGGATTATTATTATGATATGAGGATGATGATAATAATGATGATGTGTATAGTAACAATAGTGACGCTTACAATGGTAAAAATAATAATCATACCGATGACGATGATATTATTGGATTTATTAATGATGACGATGATTTATCAATAGAATAATGATATTGCTAATATTCATTCCTGTAAGAATAATTATATTGATAGTTATAATCATATGAAATGTAGAGATAGTAACAGTCCAAATAATAGTGGTGATAACGATGATGATGATAACGATGATAATTATAATGATGATCAATATTTTTATGTTGATTTGAGTAAGCACTACGATGTTGAGAAAGATGATAAGGAAAATAAATATAGCGATAATGATGATGGTGATAATGGTGATAAGTATGATTATAAGATAATAAGATTGATGATGATGATGCTGACGATTGCAATGACAATGACTAAAATGATGACGATAATAACGATCACTATAATGATAGTAATGATCATAATAAGCATAATAACAAAGATGATGATGATAATGATAATGATACCAAAAATCGCGATGATAATGACATTTATGATGATTAATATGATGCCACATAGGCGATGGTAATAATGATAATCATGATATTGATTGTAATAATGTTGATAATCGTATAATTATGATGATAATGATATTCCAGACGTCAATGATAATGATGATGATATTGATAGTTTGAAAAATGACTATGATACTAATGATGATGTTAACTATGACTATCTATTGGTCAAGAATAATGATTATAATAATAATAATAATAATGATTGATGATGATGACGATTATAAAGATAGTGATAATGATGATTGTGTTAAAAATAGTGATAAAAATAATGACTGCGGTGAATGTAATTATGACGATAAAAAAGATGATGTTGTTAATGATAATGTATATAACAATTCTAAGGAGAATAATATTTAAGAAAAATGATGACGATGATGATGATAATTAATAAAACAATGTTGATGAAGATAATGAAAATAGAGGTAGGGATAATAAGAATGATGATGATGATGATAATAATGATGATGATGATAGCAACAATATTAATGATGTTTAGGAGTTTTCACGATGAGCTTATCCCGGGTTTAGAAATAACGGAGGTACGAAACAGGTGAACTCAAGGAAAAGACAGTGTGTGAAAAATTGTATTCTATCGATTCTAACTAAAAGAAAAAATTTTGTGCTGTATATGAGTCGATCTCGGACGAGACGGGTGTTGTCGTCAATGCTCGTCGTGCCGAAAGTGGCAGGCTGCGCTCGCTCGCTAAAGGAGGGCGTTGCTGATGCTGGTTCGTTGGTAACTTATAAAGACGCATGGTATCGCGCGTAATTATCACTTTGTGTGCGGGATCAGCAGTTACTTTCGGTGCCAATATTGTATTGCGCTTTGGCCAGCGGAAATCGCTATAAGGTCGATGATGATAAGCATAATGAGGATGATTCTAATGATAATGATGGTGGTTACAATGATAGTAAAAATCGTGTTATACAAATGATAATAATACGGATGTTGATGATGATAATAATGATAATGATGATGATAATGTAGAGAAACTTAGTAACGATGATACCATTAATGCTGATGATGGTGAAATTATAGGTAAAAATGATGACAAGGATGATGATGTTGATCATTAGGATAAGAATTATAAATAGAATGATAACGATATTGATGATAATCAAAATAATGATATAAACAATAATAATGATAACAATATTGTTGATAATGATGAAGTTTATGATGCTGATAATAATGCTAATGACAATGATGTAGATTGAGATGATAATAAAGAATATATAAAGATGTAATGATGATGGTGATTATGATGATAATGTAAACATGATTCTAATCATAATGATGATGATAATATTGATTTTAATGATTATAATGATAATGATAAAGATATTGATAATGTTATTAAAGACCAAAATATTGATTTTTACAATGATATGGAATGTGATGATGATATCGATGATGATGATAACGATAATGATGACGATGATTATAATATTATTGATAAAAATGATGAGGCTAATTATCATAATAATTAAGGAATCGATAGTAGGTACAGTGATGATGATAATAATCATTACGACAATAGTAGTGATGATAATGATATCGATGATGATAACAAACATTATGATGATGACGATTATATTGATAACTAAAATATTAGTGATGATAGTAATGATAATAATTATTATGATGATGTAACTAATGTTTATGATAATACGGAAGATAATAACAATATAGATACAGTTGTGATGATGGAGGCAATAAATATAATGATGATTATAATGATAATCATGATAAGGACGTCGAATATAACAGTGATAATGATGATAATAATAATGATGATAATAATTATAAGAATAATCATCATGATACAGAAGATAAGGATAATGATAATGATTGTAATAATAATATAGATACTGTTTATGACGTTGAATGTAAAAGTTATAAAAATATTGATAACAATGGAATTGTACGTAATAAGGATGATGATCATAATGATGATTTAAATTATTTTGAAGACAATAATAAAGATATTGATGATGATAATATCGATGACAACAAGGATTATTATAATGAAAACAGTAGTAATGATAATTCGAGGGATGTTAATACAAATGATCATATTGACTATAACGACGATGATCATGATGGTAATAAAAATAATGATGATGATGATGTTAAACATGACGTTTATGATAATACTTTAAATAATAGTGATGGAAAAGATGATCATTATGATAATCATCATGATAATGTCGTCAGAGGTAATAATGATAGTAATGATGATAATGTTCAAGACTATAATAGTTGTAATGTCAATATTAATAATTTAACTAATAAAGCTTATGATAATAATGATTATTATGAGGTATGCGTTGGGAATGATAATAATAATGATAATAATCATATGGATGACGTCGATCATGATAATTATAATGATGATGATAATGATGATGATGATGATAGTGATGATGATAATGATGTTTAGGATGATGATGAAGAAGATGATGATTCACAAGATGATGATTATTATGTTAATTATTATAATGACGTTGATATTGATGGTGCTCATGATAATTATGATGATAAAAAAAATGCTTATAATGATGAATTTTATGATGACGATCAATCTGATGATAACAATACTAATAAAAATGATTATAATTATGATAATTATGATAACGAATAATATGATAATAGCGATGATGATTTCGATAACAATAAAACTATTTGTAATAAAAATATTGACGTTAATGCTAAATATGATGGTGATGATAATATTGCTGACGGAGATAAAAATTAATATTATGATGGATAGTATTTATGCTAATAAAGATGATAAAAATCAATATAATTCTAGTAATGATGTGAAGATAATTAAATACAAATTAATAATAATAATAACAACTATTGTTTGTATGATAATATTCATGATAATAAAAGTAATGATAACGATCATAATAAACATGATGCTGAGAAATGGGAGATTGATGATGATAATGAAGAGAATGATGATGATATCAATAAAAAAATTAATGACTATACAGGTAACAATGATGAAAATTATTATGACACTTATAATGATAATAAGGATAAGTATTGGATGTTTATGATGATAATAATAATGTAACGTACAATAGCATATCGCTATACGTCCGTCCTCTTTTTCCTAGCTGAAGGCCCTCTCGGACAGGGCAGTACATGATAGGCAAGAGGAGAGGAAGTCAGGAGGAGGAAGGGATACTAGACCCGACGACCGAAAGAAGCAGACGCATCTGCTCCGGTTCGTGACTTACACTTGGCTTTTCTCTCAGTCTCTAATTAAAAAAAGAACTAATAACCTAACTCGCTGTGCACTTATTTTCCTTTCACCATACCGAACGTAATCTTACGTAACAGTAAGTTAATTGTCAGAAGTGGGATCGGTCAAGGAATTTTTTTTTTTCAAATTTTCTTTTTGCGAAGTGCACATAGCGCAGCGTCGCGAAACAAAAAGTGAGTACAAGTGAGAGAAAAAAAAGAGCTACTTAAAATTAAAAGGCTGAAAAAGTGATCAGGTGTGGAAAGACAGTAAAAGTCAAGAAAAAAATGAAGTTAAAACAGACCAGGGACCACGTGGAGACGAGTCAGCGAGGTAACCTGAGGACCACCAGGGTTGCAGCTTTATCATCAGCTACCGAGAGCGGTGGAGTAGGAAAGAACATCCCGGAATACCCGTGCCACGAAGCCCGGGACAAGGATCGAGGTAAAGAATGCAGATTGGCACACTCATATTTATATCTGGACGGCAGAAACCTGGTAAGTAAAAATATATTGTGACATTTAGCCCCCATGAACCCTGGAAAACATGACGAAGAGGCACTTATAGAATAGACCGTGAAACAAACCCTTATACTAATCCTGCATGAAAAACGCATAAATACATACGTATATATTATACATTAGTAGGCTTGCAGGATAAGATAATCAGCATCGCCAATTGTATTATTACTATAAATATAACAAATAAAGACTAACGCAGCGACCCTAATTGATAACAAACGCTAAAATAAGCTCTATTTTAAAGTTATTCGATATAGATTCTACGCATCGAAAAAAATTAAAAAATTAAGTATAACAGGAAAATTCCGCTGCTTACAGCCCTTAATGATATTTAAAAAGAAAGAGAAAGTTTTAAAGAATGCGGGCAAAACGGGAAGGCGACGTATAGCATAAATACGCAGCCACCACGAGGAAAACAAGAAAATCAAGATCAAAAAAATAAGAACGGAGCGCGACATCTGATCTATAAATCAAGGCATTACACAAAAAGGGGACCCTGGGTAATAAAAGAAATTAGTCGACAACAGAAAACTCTTATTCTACAATAACAGAAAATGGCGACCGTAGGACGTAGCACTGACTTGCACGGACAGGACTCGGAAAAATTCTTGGCCGATGGCGAAATTTCAACGCATCAAATAGGCGAAGCAGAAAACAGGGAGAAAACACACTTGGGAATAACAGACGAAGTCAACGCGGAAGATATATGAGGGCAGGATAACAGGACGACATCGGACCAAAGACATAATAAGACAGAAATATTCATGAACAGGGTACAGGAACTTCTCACATGGAAATCAAAAAACAAAGGCCCCACAGCTCTCAAAAACGCATATAACAGCGGCGTAACACACATACTCAGAAAACTCATTGACCCCGATAACAGGAACCCAATAGTAATACTCTCAGACGATCAAACTTTCGATGAAGAGGAAAAAGCATGGGCTGATATAACGAGCACACTGTCGAAGGAGAACATGCGAAACCTGCAATTATTGATGAAAAGTTTAACCGCACGGACGGCGATTAAAACTAGACAACAGGTTACGAGAGACCTATTGACCTCGGCACAAACAATACAAGACGGATTATCAAATAGGACCGGAATAATGACGCAGGGGAAAAATAGCTGCGATCCACGAATAAGGACCGCTATGCAATACAGAGAGAGGCTACGGGGGATACCGACTACTGCATCACATAGAGAGGTCAGATTTGACGAGGCATCGATGGCAGGAAACGGATACAACAGGGACTTAAACTATGAAAATAAAGACGAGGACAAATACTTAAGGATATTGCACGACGATAGACACTTGAGACCGACAGCCCCACTGCACCCCCAATACCGAGAAAGCAATAACCAAGAGAGAGAGCCTGACTCTACCCGGCGATATAACGTATGGAATTCAGCCCGCTTCCCTTCCCCGAATGTATGGCTGATCGCAAGAACACAGCAGAACGCACAAACATCACTTAGCCATTTGTCAGGAATGATACCTCGGTTTAACGGAGATCTGGTAAAACTACCACTTTTTAAGCAAACGGTGAGAACAGTGGGTCAGAGCATAGGGCCCGACTACGAAAATTTTTCCTAGGTACACTTGTTAACAAATTGCAGGGATAAGCAGCGGCCCGATTTGCCACATGCATAACTTAATACGACACAATAGAAGACTTTTTATATAAGCTGGCAGAAACATATGGAGGTTTGCAGCAACTAGACACGCTCATAGAAAACCTCAAGGTTATTCGATAGTACGAATATAAAAGCGTCGAAAACTTAGGGTACAGGAATTACACAATAGAATAATAATGACGTACGATGCAAACCCAGACTTGACAAGAGAGAGGAAGCACATAAATAAAATGAATATGGAATAAGAGACTACAAAATAACTAATAAATGGACTACGTCACCCGCTTGATTGCAAAGTACTGAGCAACAACCCGAGATTGCTACGAGAGGCCTCAGTAACGGCACAGAGAATTGAAAACGAGTACAGACACCGCTATCTGGTGCATCCGAGAAACAGGGCACACGTCCAACTTGCAGAAAGCGTGCCACTCGCTTCAAACGACGAATTGACATACCCCTTGGCAACTGAGACGATAGGAGAGGATAACCGCTTAAGAAATAATAAAATATGTCCGTACAGTAACGGACACGGTACACACCAAACGAGGGACTGCTACAAATTGCTATTAGACATGAAAAATGAGACAAATGTACAATTTAGATGACAGAACACAGATAACACAAGCCTACGCCCAAACAGCACCACAGGACGACTGCATATACTGCGGTCTCGGAAATCTGTACGTTCAACAGTGCCGTCATCTCCAAAACGATATAGGAAAAGATCTAGATGACAAGGCGCAGAGAAAAAACGGGGAAGCCAGGCGCTCATGCTATGACAACTACATAGGAGTTAACCTGATTCATCAAAATCACAGAAATGGACAAGATAATAATTATAATAATAACTGCGGAACATACAACAGAAGTGATAGAAGACAAAACGAGAACTATAATAGATATCAGGGATACAGCCGAGACTACAGGGGGACCAACAACTATAACAGCACGTACAGGGGCCCCAGTACACTAAATAGAAACAACGGTTATTCAAGAAACTATGGAAATAACTATCATAGCGGTAACAACGTAAGTAACACTAACGACTACGGCAATAAACGAAGACACAATCAAGATGAAAGCCCACCGTATTACAGAGACCGGCCCAACAATAGAGAAAGCGACCCTTGCCCGCAGCATTTAAACTCCCAGGACGCTCGTCGTGCTCCCCAAGCGTCGAGCGAGTCGAGTAAGTAGAGGAAAAGAGAAAAGAAACTTTGCAGAGAAAGAATAGAGCGGCTAAAGGAGACCAGCAACAATCAGCGGGGTCATATAATGCAAGCATTGGAGGGAAATGGGTAAAAAAACAGGACATGACGGAGCAGGAACAGGAAAACGAAGAAAAAATGTCACAAAAAGCCGACCCTGCGAGGAGCTCCAAAAAGCTGCAAATATGAATTATAAGAAACTTATTGATTTACAACCTATTACTAACAGCCCAGGATTCGAAAAAAAAGCATGCAATAAAGAGACAAATAAGCCTCTCCAAGTAGTCAAGATTAATACGAGTCGGGTAGGACATACGCCACCCTAAGTATGCCTTCAGAGGCCACAACTACAAAACAAAAACGTGGAATTTTACGCGAATACAGGTGAAGAAGTATCAATTATAAAAATGAGTAGCCTCAAAAAAGGCTTATATATAAGTGATAACTAGAAAGTGTCGATAATCGGCGTGACACACGGAGCACGGTGCACGTCTGGAACGGTAAAATTGACACTAAATGAGCTGACATGCACGCTGCATGTTGTCCACGACGACTTTCCGATGCAGGCAGAAGGATAGATAGGATGGGACATACTAAAGGAATACGACGGCCATATATGCGCCAAAAATAATTTATTAGTTTTAAGTGGCACCGAGATACCTCTGCTAGAGCCAGAGGCATTCGAAACCCGCGCAAGATCGAAACAAATAATCTTTGCTCATGTAAAAAAGAAGTATAAAAATATTTTAGTTGGATGGGTACCTCTGCAAAAGTCCAATGAGGGCATTTCATTCGGTAACTTTATAGCAAACTACGACAACGTCAAAGTATACGCCCAATGTATTAATATTACTGACGGACCAATAAAAATACCCGTACCTCATGTAAAATTGTTAGAATGTAAGATGAGTCACGGGGCGGTGCCGTACAGCATCGATGGGGACGACGCCAAAGGCTTACATGAGGCTATAATAGGACTATTCAATTCGAACGAAATTATTGAAAAACGTAGTAAAGCCAAAAAAGACGACAAGCTGGAAAATAAACTGTTTTTAATAAATAAAGAGGCAAGGATAGAATAAATACTAAGACGAGAAGACACGACAGGTTGTAACGAAAAAGAATTACGACATGTGTGTAAATTAATAGAATTGAACCCATTTGTGTTTGGCTTCGACGGAGAGCCTTGAAAAGCGACGAGCGTGTTGAAACACAAGATACCGACAATATCTGAAAAACCAATCGCAGCAAAAAAAATTAGGTATCCAGCAGCACCAAGACAGCAGATGACCGTAGAACTAAAAAAATGAGAAAACCAAGGCATAATAGAGCTCTTTACGTTACCATATAACTCCAACACATAAATAGTCCCGAAAATCCCAAGGCCGAATGGAGAAAAACGTTGGAGAGTTGTGACAGATTTAAGACTGCTCAACGAAGAAACAGTTGGTTCGTGCCATCCACTATCATTTTAGAATGATATTTTAAATCACCTCGCATCCGCCCGCAACATCACCTTCGTAGAACTAAAAATGGGATTTTTTCAAGTCAAAATAGACGAGAAAGACGCTCATAAAACAGCCTTCTTAAGGCTAGACAAGCACTACCAATATAAACGCATGCCAATGGGATGTACAGACTCATCAAACAGATTCGGGTGTGCGATAACATTAGCACTAGCGGGTCTTCAAGGATAGGAAAAAAATGTTTATATGGATGACATAAAGGTGTTTACAGAGACAATAGAAGAACATGGAAGGTGGTTTAAGAGGATGCTAAGACGGTTAGCAGAAAAAAATTTACCGATCAAACCAAAAACGTGGCAATTTTTGAAGCATTAGGCAAAAGTATTAGGCCACATCGTCGGCAACGGGCAAATGAAAACAAATCCTGAATAAATTAAGTCCGTAAAAGACTATCCAAGACCTACGAACGCAAAGAAAATAAAATAATTTTTAGGTCTCTCGGGATACTTCCGTCGGTCTATTAAAAATTACGCAAAAATATAATGACCGATGGCAAAACTTTTACGAAACGGCATGGAATGTAAGTGGCAAGAACCTTAACAAGAGGCATTTGACACTTTTGTTAACGCTCTGGGCAGCGAGCCTGTACTCTTAGTGCCAGACATAAATGAGCCGTTTATAGTTACAACGGATGCATCAGTCACGCGATAGGCGAAATATTAAGTCAAGGGAAAATAGGCGAGGACCACTTTTGCAAATACGCATCACGCTGTCTAAAAGGTAGCAAACTATGCCAACCAACGTACGACAAGGAACTGCTCGCCATACTCTACGCAAAAAAACAATTCAGACCATACCTATACAGACGAAAATTTACAGTGGTTACCGATCACGAGCGTCTGAACCATTTCCATACATCGAAAAAACCGGACCTGCAATTTACGAGACTAAAGGCGGAATCACGTGGATACGAATTCGACATTGTTTATAGGCCCGGATGAATAAATAAAGCACCTGACGCATTGTCAAGCAAACGGACCCTAAAAGAAGGAGAGAAAAACCTCGAATTTCCGCGCAGGGAGTTATACCAACTCGCAGAAGAAAAGGAAAAAGAGGAATTTAGTGACAAGAACGCTCCACCAGCGAGGATAAACAAGACTTGCAGAAGACGGGAGAAAAATTTAATAACAAATAACAGGAAAAAGCAAATAGAAATTTCCGATTTAGACAAGTCGGACAGCAAGGAAAAAAAAAAAAAAAGCCAATAAAATAGCAATTCAAGCAAATATATGCCCAGCAACGACAGTAACGCGAACTCGGAGTCGGAATGGCCGGGGACAGAATCACAAAGAAATAAAACACTAAAAGTAGGCAAAGCAACAAAAAAAAAGAGATAAATCACGTAAACTTTCAGCACAAACTGCAAATAAAAAGGATAAGAGATAAATATGCAGTAAGAAGTAAAGCTTACAAGTACGCCTTTTATCAAAAGGGACTAAGCACAAAATTTACAACGTAAGACTCGTAAACGCCAGTTAGATACACTACATAGAAAACCCGCAGAATTCTTTGACACACCCGAACCGGAAGTCGAAGGAAATAATAATAGCACCGTCCATGACACACCGTCAGCCGCGAAGAACGAGGCAGAAACAGAAAGGGAGAGCCATAAAAATTGGGGCTGGCAATTGGCACGAGCAAGCCTAACAGCAGAAGTTGGGGCTGGCAATTGGCACGAGCAAGCCTAACAGCAGAAGCGGCAGAGAAAGAAAGAGAGCAAAGAGCCAGGAATACCATATAAAGTACGATGACAACCGCGGTAGAGATAAAGCAAGGGAGTAAGGAAAAAAAAAACAGAGAGAGTAACCGAGAAATGCCCGAGCAGAATAAAACGCAGGTGGGTGAGCATGCACGGCCAGCTACTTAAGGTAGTGAAAGAGGTGGCAGAAAAATAGACAATGACGAGCGGATTAATGACTCGCCACAGGTAGAAGGACAGCCAGGAAAGAGCAGCAGGCTAAATAAAAAAATCGAGGCGATACTTGACGACTTAATAGACAACTTTTAAGCAAAAGTTACTGTGAATATCAGGAGCCAAGATTTTAATGGAAAACCAGGGGTCAGAATCTATGCATGGTCATCTGATGCTACCACAGTTCGACAAAGAGGTGAACCGACAGGAAGCACAGACGAGGACCATATAGAAACAAATGAAGAAGAGGACACAAGAACTCGAAGAAGCGGGACAGGTTGTGCGGAGCCGCATAAACTACTAAAGATAGTTGATGTACCCCGCGATAAAAGCTGTTTATTTCACGCTCTCATACTCCTATATGGACTGAAAATATCAACGGACGGACTCAGAAAGGCCCTACTAAAATCGAAATGGTTACAGCAATGTAATGACCCCGAGGGCACAATAATAATCTTTAACGACAGGAATAAGTTTGGCGATGGAGAATGCGCTTTTACATTTTCCTAAGAATACAAGGAAAACATATGTATACACTTTCAAGTGACACCAGAACTTATGATTTACCAACATTTCGGGGGTAAAAAGGGTAAACAATTTAAACATATATACCTCGAAAACGAGCACTATCAAGCACTACTTGAGAAAAACGTAAATGAAATCTCACCACCAATTAACGAGTCGAGAAGTGATGATAATCAGCATGATCACGGAATTAGGACGATTCAAATGATAGCAGCAGTCCCGAGTACAATACAGATAGTAACAACCAATCGAGCAGTAAAATCAACAGGAATTCAGAAGGGAAAATTAGAGACCACAGAGAAATAAAAAGGGATATGGACGACGCAGAGGAGACAGCAGCAAAGTACAGGAAAAGCGACCGCACCCCCACCAAAACCTCCACCACCGCCGGACCATAAAGGGGCATCTGACCCGTCGACATCAAAAAACGATGGGAAAAAAACACCAGAGGAACGCAGGTCACCTGCACCGGATTCCCCACCGCCACTAGAGCCACTATCATCACACAACTCACAAAGCTCCACCAATTCATCGCCAAAGAGCGACAGAGAAAGAGGTCATGAACTAAATAAGGCCCTCGTAGAATCGGACAGCGGAGAAGAGCACCATAGTAATAAGGAAATGATAAATGCAAGCGCTCTCAAACAATAAAGAGTGTGCAGAACAAGGCTTTCTCAAGAACCACCATCAAAGGGGCCGAGAGAAAACGAGAACCTGTCTTCACTCTAAAAAGTAAAAAAAGTTGAGGACCATCTATTCAGATATTTGGAAAATTTATGTTTTTGCACAATAATGCATAGCGTCTCCGATACCGAGACCATTGATGCACTCTATGAGCGCGGCTATATAAACTCGATAGCTTTAAACAACGAAGCAAAAGCGGTTCAAAACGTAGTGCTATCGAAAATCAGGAAGGTACACGTAATACGTATGTACGTGAAAATACACTTTGACAACACCACACTGAAATTTGATATAAAAAAATATTTAGTGGCTCTGAGAGCACTAATTGCGGTAAATTAATTAAAAATTATAGGGATTGTAAGCGCCTTAGCGATTTTAAACATAAGTCAGTGGCAATACTTGGTGGAGCAAATGGAAGAAATTTTTAAAGACCTCAGGGTAGCAGCCACACTCTATACAAATACACTTATAGTACCGCCAGCTGACCAACGAAATGAAGTCATAAAAGAATACCACGAGTCTGCAGTTGGTGGACACAAAGAAATGAATAAAACTTACAATAGGATCGCACAAGATTTCTATTGGAGAAATATGCGACTGGTTGTAAGGCTTGCTTGGCTGTAAATCTTGTTAAACCAAGAAACTCATTCAAGTACAAACAAAACAGGCCATGCTAATCACAGACACTCCGAGTATGCCCTTTGAAAAAATATCTATCGATTTCTACGGACCTGTGAATAAACCCTCGGACCACGAAAACACCCATATACTGACTATTCAAGACTGGCTGACAAAATATATCGTCCTCGCACCTGTACAGAGAGCAACGGTCAGAGAAACAATTGGAGCGCTCACGAGCAAATTTATAGCATACTTCAGCGCACTAGAGAAGGTATTGTCAGACAGAGGAATACACTCCATGAATAAATCAATGGAGGAGTTTGCTAGACTGTTTAGAATCGACAAAATGAGAAGCACATCATTTCATCCGCAAAGTAACGGCGCTATCAAGAGGATGCACCACGTACTCTGTGAGTATCTCTAAGCGTACATCGACAAAAATAACAAATGGGATGACCTTTTACCTCTATGTGCACTTGCATATAATCCGTTAGAGCATAAGAGTACGGGATACACGCCCTACGAACTACATTTTGGACAGAGAGCCCGCATACCATCGAGCTTTAAACATCAGAGAGAGGACTCAACGTATGACAAATGTGTCGAACACATCGCCGAGTCCCTAACGGAAGAGCGTACCATGGCAGCCATGATACAAGTGCAAGCAAAACTCTGTTTCAAATACTATTATGATAAAACATTAAATACTAAGTTCTTCGTGGAAGAAGAGTCCGTGTTTGTCCTCAAAGAACCATCAAAGGGTAAATACAACGCACAATACGAGGGCCGTACGAAATAACAAAAATTTACTATGCCAGGAAAAATGTTAAACTACAGTAAGGACAAGAAATATAAGTAGCAAACGTCGACAAAATAAAAAAGGCATGCACACTAAAGGCTCCGCCCCAGATGGAAATGCGTAAATAATAGGGACGTAAGAGTTGCAAGACGAAAACACACAAAGAAAAAAATACAATACGGTACAGATACAAAAAACATTGTTTTTCATTGCAAATAATCAAAATTTGCAAAAAAATAATAAGACCACGCGTTCCTATACTCCTTCTATCAACGTAAGAACACACTGAAGCATGAAAATACGAGCACAACATACGACAGAGACTTTAAACGAATTGCGGACTTTCCGACACAAAGAGGCACTTGAAACCTCCTCCCCTTTTTTTTCAATTTTTCGCAGCCCTGGGACGAGCCACGAAAAATACACATCGAACCGTTTTGTTTATAACACTTAAAGAAATAAAAAGTAGTAGAAACCTAGAGTTCCGCAATAAATTTAATTCTTATTTGGGTGCATTGGGAAATTGAAGGAGAAAGAGAAAGTTGATGAACATTTTTTTTCTAATAACAGCACAATGGCTGTACACCAAACATGCAGGATAAATTAATTATTAAACGGTCAATGAGTTTGTATTTGGCAACCCTTAATTTTTTTGTTAGTTCACACTACCATGTTTTGCATGAAATAACAGCAAGGAGGCGGAGAATAAATGAAAAAAGAAACGTTTAAAGATACAATAATAGAATGAAAACAAAATCTAGTGATAATACAGCAGTAAAATATCAATTATAATACAAATATTTCTATAATTATGATAACGGCATAAAAATGTAGGAACATCATGTCACTTACACAAACAAAAAAAAATATAGCAAAAAAAACAAAATAAGGTGTTGTAACATAAAAAAAAAAAAAATAGGATGAAATGAGAAAAAATATAATTCATAAAGAAAAAATAAGAACAAATACAGATGTGATTAGCGGATTTCGATGGAAATGTTAGAGGGGAATATTAAGATTACAAAATATTATTAATCATTTCAATTACCAATTATTACATTGGGTAATAACGATTATTTTTATCAACCATGCACTTAGTTACAGTTCCTTTATTACCATCCTTACAAACAATCCTTGTTTCGTTACCCTCAAAAGAAGAAAACTAAAGAATGAAAAAAAGGAGGTTCACCAACGTTCAGTCTAGAGGACCGGCAATCTTTTCGCTAATCTAGAAAAAAGAGCGGACTATAGTCTAGCAAAACCGGATACAATAATTATCGATCGACATAATCACGGAAAGTTCTTAAAAGAAAAAGATTTTGATCAAAACTTTAAATGAGACAAAGTACAAGAAAAAATATGGAAACATGAACACACATCATACATACATACACAAAGGGGAAAAATACTATTAAAGGAAGTAATACCTAGGTGAGTCTTACGAACTCAGTCAGAACACCCTAAACAGATGCGCCAGAGTACGATCACGAAAGGCTTGCAGCAGTCATAAAGCGACCCACGGTCGAAAGCAATCGATCAACTTTACGACTAGAGCAGCAAACTCCATCAAGGTGCTGTCGAGCGAGAGAATCAGCCTCGCAGAAGGAAAAAGTTTAATATAAATCTTCTTTAGTTAATACTAAACCTCTATCAACTACCAATAAAATGCAACTGACCTATCAAAAAGGAAAAATACATCTTCCAACGCCCACACAACCTTATACACATTTTTTTTTCCTCGAATAAAAAAAAACTCGTAGAATAACTATGAGTGTCGTAAATGGACACCGGGCATATTACATAAGAGATAATCACTCACGCAATCAACACATCCTCTAACATCCACTAAAATCTACCATGTAAATAGGGACATAGCATATAAGAACAATTGTATTAATAATAATAAAATAACAAAATCAATGGGAAAAAAGACTATTTATAAATAAACGAAGGGTAGAAATAAATTAGGCTAAGAATATTATGTAAGAGGAAATGCCAAATAAGATCACGGAAAAAAAATTAATGAACGATGTCAAGATACATATTGTTGCAACGCTGGCATGCTGGGTGCGAAAGATAGTAGCTACTTTACGTGCCTTCTCTTTCTCCTCACTTGCCACAATGGTAGTGCCTCTTCCAGGGGGGGCCCCTCTCTATTGATATGTTATAGATTGTCCACAGCTAACTGTCGTCACAGACATAGTCGTGACCAAGTCTGTGCGACAACGAGGTACATGAAAGGGAGAGGCATAGCGCGTAAGCGCGGACACAGAAGAAGGAGCGGAGGGTGCTTATCACTATACTGACATGGGCACCAAGCTTATGTGCGATATGGCCCCTTCCCTTCTTCTGCTTTAAACGCTCGGCTCGGGTGCACTCGAGACACCCAGCGCTTTTCACTTCCGAGACAAACTCTAAAGCAAGCGGCCGACCACCAAGATCAAGCATGCAGGCTTTTCCATTTAATGTCACAGCAATTGTTCATTTCAACTCGTCGTAACTATCACAGTGAAATGACATTTTCTACGAGCTTTAAGCTACAATTGGAACGCTATTGGTATCAGTTATACCATAGGTTTCTCCCTTCTCCCTCTGTCACTCGACGTCGCATAGGGTAAGCCCTCGATTTAGACTAATTCTGACATTGGTTTCTTTTCTTCAATTCAAAGCCATTCAAATTTAATTTCGTTAAAAAGATTTTTACCGTGACGTGTCTTTTCCTCGCTTCCAATAATGATTCATTATATCTTGTAATTATTTAAGTTGGTTAATAAATCTTTTGGTAAATTTTGTGTAAATGATCGCAGTTATCATCTTGTTCACTACAACTCCAGACTGACGTATCACAGAAATTAGCCCGACGCTAAATGTTTAAATCACGTATCGTACTTATATATTGCTGCTTGAGATCACGATTATTATTGCTTGATAATGATTCATAATTATTGAGTCATCGTACTCGAATGCAGCTCGTATACAATTAATTACAGCTTCCACTGCAACTCCGGTCCACCATGGCCCACATCAGCTAAGCTAACTCCATTTTGGTAGCAGAGCCTGTACATTTACGTTTAAGGTGAAACTCTCGATCGTTTAGTCGGTCATCTTGACATCGGCGTATTTCTTCTCAACGGCAAAACGTGCTGCGAGCACAACCATTTGCTCGGCTTCACGTCTGTCTCACTGTACAAGTGCTTGCGTCATCATAAGCTTCGTCCGCATCGGGCGAACGGTAGGAGACGTGAAGAGAGCGCGTGGCCTACGCGCAGGTTTCTTCAGCTCTATTCATCGCCCGGCTGTCTCTCTCGCACAACAGCAGCTCACTTCTTCTTCGGCAGCTTTTGCAGCGAGCAAGTGGGGGCAGGACTGATGGGGGTGCACGAAATTGACAGGTATCGTTCCAAATATTAGTTCTCGCTCTCGCTCATCTGCTGAGCATCATATTTTACAGTACAATCTTGCGAAGCTATTTTTCGTTACCAAACAAGTTTCTCAATTAGTAAAAAAAAAAAAAAGTAACTTTGATACGGTGTACACCAATCAAGTAAGAGCTTTTTCGAATCTTCAGAACTTTTATATAAATTCTACGGATAAAGTAAGACTGGAAAGGCAAACTTTGCGTCATTTAAAATCGCGTTTAGAGCTTTTAGAAGATTGTTGGACTAAATTCTTAGATAAACATGAACATCTCACGATTTATGAAGCTGGAAAAGGAGATAAATTCTATTTTAAAGAGGATAAGTTCTCAGAAGCAGAAGATATTTACATTTATGCTAAATCTTGCATCGGTGAACACATTGATAGGTTATCAGATCAACAGCGTGATCCAACACCTGCTCCAATAAATCCCACGGTTTTAACATCTGCAACACAACCATCTCTCAAACTTCCTTCCTTTTCTGGCACAAATGAGGAATGAGAGTCCTTCAAACAAGGATTCTGCTCAATGATTAAAGATAAGGCAAACATTACGGATGTTGATAAGTTACAGCATATACTCAATCCAGCAAAAGGACCTGCTACGGGGCCTTTAAATCACAGGGTCAAATTTCAAGGTCGCCTTGGATAAACTTACACGTCGCTACGACATCACTCGACTACGATTGTGGAACAATCTAGAAAAACTCTCTCAACTTCCTGCAGCTCACAATCATAATGTTCATGACCTGAATGAACTTGTTGATAAGTCAGAGAAAGCCGTTCGTACTCTTCATGACTTAGGTTGTCCAGTGAACCAGTGGAGTTCCCGGTTTATTCACTTTATAGTTATGAAGTTAGATTTAAATTCTCGCGAAAATTGGGTGATACCGCAGGAAGCAGTTCAAGGTTTTTCAGCTTACATGAATCTCGTTGCCTTTTTGGAACGCAGAATTTAATCACTTAAGCAATCAAGAGCTGCTTCAGAAAAACCTGATTTCCGTACCAATCTAAATTCTACTCGTTCGAATTCCTTAACCTCCAAGGGTGTTTTGGCTTATGCCACTCAAGCTAATTATTCATCAGCTAGCACCCTAAAAAAGCCCTGCATATATTATGATGAGTTTCACAACATTTTCTTTTGCCCACAATTCAAAGAGCTAACTATACAGCAAAGGTTTCAACACTACAAAACACAAAAAAGTTGCTTGATCTGCTTTAATCCTTCACACTTTGCAGATAAGTGCCCGTCTCCAAGACGATGCAAGACATGTAGTGCACTTCATTATACCTTGTTGCATCCCACAAATATAAACAGCAATACATCAGACAAAAAAGTCCTAAGAACAAGCATGCATCTAAGATCGCCAACAACACGATCGACTCTATTCCGGATTAACCTAAAACCTCGATTGACGATCCCTTTTTTGCTGCTTCATCGCAATTGTCTGCAGTCAGCGACAAGCAGTCTAATACTCTTGTAATTTTACCAACGGCTCCAATTATATTGTCAGACTCTAGTGGTAAAACAGTTTTGGTCCGAGCACTGATAGAACCTGCTTCGAAAGGCTGGTTTGTCTTCACTCGTACAGTCCAGCTGCTTGCGTTAAAAATAAAACTATCGTTACGTTCTGTGATCGGAATGGGCGGAGTCAAAACTTCTAAATCTCAAGGTTCGACTCAATTAGTCTTAACATCAGCTCGAGATAGACATTTTCGGGCCAACTTTTCGGCTTTAGTTCTAGATTATTTGACTCGTCTATGACCCAAAAGGTAAGTTCAAGGTCTCCCTTTGTTCTCATCTCAAGGACCTTGAACCTGCTGATCCCCTTCATCACAAGCCTGATAAGGTTGATTGTGTCCTGGGAGCAGACGTTTATCCTTTCATTTTAAAATCGGGTGTTAACAGGCGTCCTGTTGGAGCTTCCAGAGCTCAAAAGTCTGTTTTTGGCTGGCTACTGACAGGCTAAGTTCTAGTCAAGCCTTAGCAGTCTGATTCGCAAGTTTGGGTGCTTCACACTTACACACAAATATTGCTCTCTGAAACACTTGAACGATTTTGGGAGATCGAAGATATTTTCAATCAGGAGTTGCTTATACCAGAAGAAAGGCGTTGCGAGTTTTTCATTAATACTCATACTCGCGATTCAACTGGTCGTTTTGTCGTTCGTTTACCATTTTCCTTAAAACCAAAGTTTTCAAACATACGAGACATCGCATTATCTTGTTTAATTTGATCAGAACGTCGCCAATTACATGGAACTCATACCATCAAATGAGTTGCCATGTGAGAGCTACTACTTACTTCATCATTCAGTATTTCGTCAAGAAAACAAGAAAATCAAAGTCGTTTTCAATACCTCTCAGAGAAATGTATCAGGGCATTCTCTCAACGACTGGCTTATGCCGGGTCAAAAATTACAATCTGATATATCTATCATAATTACTAATTGGAGATTTTTAAGATTTGTATTGACAACAGACGTTGTTCAAATGTTTCGTCAAATACTAGTCCACCCGCAGGATCAAGATTGGCAACGTATCCTCTGGTGTGCTAAAACTTCGCAGCCTATTCAAGAGTATCGTGCCACCACAGTGACCTACGGAATAGCGTCTGCACCACATCAGACTCTACAAGTCATGAAGCAGCTGGCAATCGACGGGCAGAGTACACATCACGATACAGCCTTAGTTCTTAAACGAGGCCTCTACGTCGATGACTGCTTCACAGGACGCGACATAATCGTATCTTCTCAAGACGGCCGGTATGAAGCTGGATAAATGGGCATCAAACGAGCCTGCCATCACTCAAGGGATCCCTGGTCATCATTCTGCGTCAAGGGCTGAGACGGATGTCAAGCTTACTGACGTCGTCTCTACCTTAGGCCTAAAATGGAATCATCAACAGTATTTATTTTTCTTTTCAGCCAAAAATAGACCACCGCTGCCTGTCATTACGAAAAGACGAATCCTGTCTGAAATGACGTGCCTTTTTGACCCTCTAGGTTAGATCGCTCCAGTCATCATCGTAGCCAAGACCATGCTACAGGAGCTGTGGCTACATCAGCTTGATTGGGACACTGCGCTTGATGACAAACTCTCTCAACGATTGATTGCCTTTCATAATTAATCAACTTCAAACCCTGAGGTCACTGTCAATATTATGCTGGTTCTGATTTCTTCACGACCAGGTGTGGCACATTCACGGATTCTCTGACGCTTCAGAACGTGCTTACGCTGCAGCCGTTTATACCGTTCGTGCAGGAGGTCAATCAACTCTTCTTATGACCAAAACGAAAGTGGCACCAATAAAGCGACTAACTGTCCCACGCTTGGAACTCTGTGGAGCTGCCTGTAAGACTAGCTAAGCACTTGCTACGCTCTCTAACACGTCAACCTACTGCCATTTACTTTTGGACGGATTCTCAGATAGTCATTGAGTGGCAAGAGAAACAGCCATCACAATGGCTTACGTTTATAGCCAAACCAACGAGTAAAATCATCACAACTTTTCCTGAAGTCAGATGAAGACACGTCCGGTCAGCTTACAATTCAGCTGACTGCGCGTCACGTGGTCTCGATGCAATACTTCTGAGATAACTGCCTGCCTCTGTTCGAATGTAAATCCACGTTTTTATCAATACTTCAAACGCTAGCGTACATTGTTCGGTGGCAATCTAACGCTAATCTACCACATAGTCAACGCCAGCTTGGATTGTTAACAGTCAACGAAATCAGAAGAGCAACGTTATTTTGCTTTAGGGCAGTAAATCGCGCTCACTACAATGACAAGATCTCCAGTTTGAATCAAGGAGAACCCGTACGAAAACAAAGTCCACTCAGACGGCTCACATTGTTCATCTGCGATCTAGGTATGGTTGGAGTCGGGGGCCAACTTCAGCATGCAGATCTTTCAAAGGATGAAAAGCATCAAATACTACCTGGAAATTGCATACTTGTCAAGCGACTCATAAAAGAGAAACATACATTGACACTTATGTCCGATCATTATCAAGCATTATTGATCGTGATCTCGCGCAGCCATATATAAGTACGAGCCGTGATTTAAACATTTAGCGTCGGGCTAATTTCTGTGATACGTCAGTTAGAAGTTGTAGTAAACAAAGTGATAACTGCGATCATTTACACAAAATGGAACAAAAGCTTTATTATCCAACTAAAATATTTACAAGATATAATGAATCCTTTTTTTTAACGAAGAGAAGACACGTCACGCTAACAATCGTTTCAACGAAACTAAATTTGATTGGCTTTGAATTGAAGAAAAGAAACCGATGTCAAAATAAGTCTAAATCTAGGGCTCACCCTATGCGACGTCGAGTGACAGAGAAAGATGAAAGAAACGTATGGTATAACTGATACCAGTAGCGTTCCGATTGTAGCTTGAAGCTCGTAGAAAATGTCGTTTCACTGTGAATGTTATGACAAATTGGAATGAACAATAACTGTGACTTCAAACGGGAAATCTCGTGTGCTCGGAATCGGTAGTCGGCCGCTTGCTTCGGAGTTCCGCTCGGAAGTAAAGAGCGCTGGGCGTCTCGAGCACACCTGAGCCGAGCGCTTGAAGGAGAAGGAGAGGAGGGGCCATATCACACTTAAGCTTGGCGCCCATGTTAGTATAGTGGTGAGCGCCTTATGTTTTCTCTTCTGTGTCCGCGCTTACGCGCTATGCCTCTCTTTATCATGTACCTTGACCTCGCATAGACTTGGGTCACTTACACGTAACCAGACGTATAAAACGTTTTTTTGGTACATGTAAAGCTTATTCCACTTGTATAGGAATTTTTACGATTTTGTGAAGTGTGCCCTAATACTCTTCATTTTTCTTCATAGTTTTATTTCAATTCGTACTTATAAATCTTGTATTATTAATGTACAAAATTAGGTTAACATGAAAAATCTTTTGTTGCACAATAATTTTTCCCTAATTTTCTTTTTCTTCCCATACAGATTGTACGATCGTATAAATTTATTTATGTTACTTTCATTTTCTGTGAAAAAATATATTTGTTATAAAGAAAAACCTTATTTCATAAATGTTACATAGATTAGTTTTATCATTAGGTTTTTTTTGCAATATATATTGACAACTAGTATTTTATGTAGTTAAAGCCCTTTTGTTACATTAAGTTGTTACAGAGTCACCCGTTTTGCTGCTATTTGTCAGTATTTAAAGCTGCAACGCCGCACTATCACTGCTTGGCTAGATAATTTCTTTGAATTATTAGTTCTTAACCTTATTTATTGTTCTTGTATCCTGTGCCACTAGTAAGTAACCCATCGAAAATTATTTGTAAGGTACTTTTGTAAGAGGTTGTGTTACATTCGCTTGTGAGGAAAAAGCGAGCGCATAAAGTAACTACAGTAATTTGAACCTAGTATGTCAGTGCTGTAACATATGTATACTACTTCAATTAGTAAATTTTTTGTCGACACAATCTTTTATCATCCCCTTTTTACATATCGTTGTTACACTTATCATAAGAGACTGTTTATTTCCTATTTACGATACTGACATTTCGTAAAGATTTTGATTATTTATAAGTTATTGCAGTGAATATAATTCTTATCATATGATACAATGCTATTTACATGATTTGCTTCTTTTTTTTACTCGTCTTTAGAGAATACATCTATTGAAGAGGTACTCTTGTTATATTTACAACATAAATCTACTTTATAATATAAGTAAAGGGATTTAATAGGTGTTTAAGCAACAATTATTATTCATGATATCATACACGCAGCTTATCTATATGGAAGCATATTAGCTTTTCTTTACACTAAAGGTCCGTGCATATGTTTGACATTAAATACCAATTAATTAATTTTTTAATATAAATTAAAAATCTTTTGAGATAGGCAGAATGAAATGCAAGATTAGAAAAAATCTTCCTCGAGCGTGGTTCGAACTCACAGCCTTCTGCTAACCGGACATACGCTCTGACAACTGCGTGTTCACGACACTATGAGTTCAGACTAATACAAATCTCTTAGAAGAGCGGTTTCTTACTCAAAACATTATTTATATTCATACATGAATGACTTTAATACTGATCGACAAATTTAGTATTGGAGAAAGAACCTAAAAGGTATACGGGTAACAATGAATATATATTAGATCATATACGTAGCTTATGTGGATGGAATCGTATTAGATTCTTTTATCACTAAAGGGCCGTGCCTATTTTTTGCGATAAATATTAATTTTGATAATGCCACCTGGATGAGCTTCGTGTATGATATAATGAATATCAATTTTTGCTTGTATACCAATTGGATTCTTGAACTCATATCGATTTCTTACACAAGCATTAGAGTCATTCATGTATGAATATACATTGAGCTTTGTGTGAAACACAGCCCTTCTGAGAGAATGAAATTCATTCGATCGTATAGCTTTGTGAACATGCAGCTCCTCGGTAGCTCAATTGTTCAGAACATCTGTCTGGTTAACAAATAGTTGCGTGTTCAAACCACACTCAGGAATGATTTTCTTCATTCTGGAATTCTATTATATCTACATAAAAAGATTCATAATTATTATTCAAAATTATATAAGTTGTTATTAGGTGTTAAAAAAAATCATAAGCCTTTAGTATTTAGAGGAGCTAATATGCTTCCACCTAGAAGAGCTGCGTTTATGCTATATTGTATATCAATTGTTGCTTGCATACCCAATAAATTCTTTCGATTATATTAAATTTTTTGACAAGCATTGAAGTCATTTATGTATAAACATAATTCTACTAGTTATTTATTTATGGCACTTTTTTCTCTGACTTATGTACTTTTTATATTTAAGGATTAAACAAAATTCTCCAATTTTGATTTTTTTGACTGATGAAAAAATTGTATTTTTTTGGCATTTGCAATGTCGAGCCTGTAAGTCTAATAATATTTTAGAAAAGTATACGTTGGTCTCGCTCGTCATTTCTGCAGAACGAATCTTCTTGCTTGAAAGCATTTTGTAAATATTGACTTAATCAAGGATTATTTACGTCATTGTCTGGCAAGCTATTGAAGGTATTTTATCCACTTCTTTAGGCCACTGCACGTATCTTTTGCTGTGATGCCTTATTTATCCAGTATCAATGGAGTACGCTGATCTAGCAGCAAATATGCTCGATTATTTACTGCCATGTGTAGATTTATGGCTAGCTCATGACTTTCAAGATTTTATTAAAGGTGCATCAGTCAAACGCATCATGACTGGGTCTATGGATGTTTACTATTCAATGGAGCCCTAATTTTTTAAGAAAAGTTTTCTAATAGTCATCGTTGTTTCGTGATCAATCTATGATATATTCAACGAATGAAGCACTGTAATTTAGGAGTCTGGAGAAATAATTTAAAATAATGTAAAGTATTAAGAGATACTGCAATCGCTAAGCTTGTTAAATCACTTAACCTTTTGGTGATTCTTGAAATAGCCCAGTATTCAAAAATTTCGTCGTTTTGGGAAAAATCTGTTCATGTTGGGCAGCTTAGAAGTCGTGTAGACGGGGAGGAAGGGGGAGGGGAGGGGTTTGCTGGCTTTTGGAAGAATTGGGCAGTTTTTAGAATGATTTAGATATTAGGTTAGGTAGAGAAAGTATTTTTTACATTTAGAAAATCACAGGAAAAGCAGATGGAATTTTCTCTTTTTTGTGAAGGAGTTGTAAAGGAGAGATTCTGTCATGTTCCTATAATTTTGTGTGTAGTTAGGTTGTGGGGCAGGTGTGGAGGGAATTCCATAAAGTAAGTAGAGTCACATTACAGAGAAAAAAACATAATCTGACCTTGTTTTTTTGAAATTGTTGAGAGAATGGAGGGTGGCCGTGGAAAGGCCATAGAAGAATAATGGTGGCGTTGTAGATACTGAAAGGAAAATATTTTACGTCACAATATGATATAGGAATGTATCATTTTAAGATTTATTTTTTGGTTATGAAAGGCGCCAAATAATTCTTTTTAAAGAACGGTTTAAATGTCGCCGAATGTTATAAACTTATTAGCCGCTAAGTAGCCTTTTTTTCTTGCATGTTGGATGCACAGCTCTCTTGCATACGTACAAAAAGTGGTAGTAAAAGTCCTCTTTTGTCCACTTTTCTTTTTGCAATGCTATTGGACACATATAAAAGCAAAAATATGAATTCAGGGCTTAGCTGATTTATTTTATTTTGTCATAGTATTAAGTTCGTACACTACTCCCGTTTCGTATATTTCATCGCACGTCTTATGTCTGCGAAGAATCATAATAACTCCTAATTGTCAGTGTATATATTTTGTTTGGAACCTATGATTTTCCATTTGGTTTTTCTACGCGGTAATATCTGCCGCTTGCATCAAACAACAGGCAATAAATTTATGTAAGAAGCTATGGATTTGCATGTAAGGCACGACTGCTAACTATTTTTTAGCTAGTTTGAATTGATTTCAGTCATTTATAACATTCAAACAATACTTTCGAAAATCTTCGAGTACGAAAATAGTTTATTTATTATAGCATTACAACTTTCGTATTCAACATGGTTACCTAAACTCTGAAAGAAAAGCATAAATTCTCAAAAAACAATTTTTTGGAGAATTTAAAACGATTATTGTTGTCTAAGGCGTCAGGATAAGATTGTCAAATAAAACGTATGATACAAAAAAGTTGTATTTTTACGATCTACAAAATTTTTTCGACCTGGGGCATTTAATCGACTTTCTAGAGAGAAGCGTACTACAGACTAATGTTGTATTTTATTTAGATCTACAAATTTATCACAGAACACGCTGGCTTGAAATGTTAATTTGCAAAGTTACAACGAAAAAAGAGATTTTTCCCTCTTTAAGCTATATACTAAGAGTGCTAAAAATTTGTTATCCTTTGACAAAACTTCTCCAATTTAAAACTTTTACGTTCTATGGTACAGAAAAAGATATCTACTAGATTAAAGGTCAGTCAGATGAAAATTACTTTAGTTAGTCTAGAAACTTGATCACCTACACACAGAGTTGATTACATACACCATAGGACCACTTCGGATAGTACTTATATTAGAATCAAATTTGTTTCAAGTACCAAAGAGTCATTTTATAGGTGGTTGCACTTCTCGCTCCAGTTAAAATGCAAGGCACTCCTGTAAAGCAGTCGTGCCTAAAAAAGGTAGGGTTAATATGGATTGCTACAATATATTTCTTTGATTTTGTACGGCCTTTTATATAAAGCGTCATAACTTCCTGTTTATAGATCTTCTAGAATGTACAATATCTCTTTTTTTATTGGAAATTCTGCCTCGGAAATAATTGTATATGTATTCGTTTTTGTTTGGGTCATTGCAGCTAAGGTCCTTAACTGCCTAAGTATCCCTATAATTTTCTTTGGAAATTCTGTATGTGTCTGCCCACTTTATAGCTGTTTTAAACTTGTACGGTGTTTTCCTTACCGGCAAAATATAAGCCCACAGACTTTTGTACCTGTGCTCTCACATTATATTGTCCTATACGCAAGCGCAGCCAAAGCGTCAGAGACACGTCCTGTATTGGAGCTCCAATGATGTGAGCCTTTAAATGCTCTGTAAGGTCGGTATGCATGCGTAACACTGCATCGATGCTTTAAGGGTAAAAAGATGTAATACTAATTTTTGTAATTATGAGTTGTCTCAAAATCATCTCCACAGACTTTCCTATAAGATAGGTCCTATTCTAGAACAATAGTTCATCTGGCACGTTTTCGTACGCTTTTAATTTGTTAAATAAGTATTTTACTTTTTCCTTAATATTAATTTACTATATTGGAGCTACGACTATGTTATACGATGGACAGTATTATATTACAAGTATATTTCTATTGTTTGGTACAAAGAATCTATTCATTTAATTAATAAGATCCATGGAAATATTATTTTATAACCTGCTAGAAATGTCTGTAACCGACAACGCCTGATTCGGTGTGTTACATACGAGCTTATTTGTGTTACATACTGAGCAGCCAAGTATCAGTTATAGTTTTCGAGCCGAATATTTTTAGGTAGGTATTAATTTATTCTCTTTTATTTATTTAAAAGTTGATTAAACGGGCATAACTAATAGGCATAACTAAAACACGAAAGTTTGTCTATTATTGGTATCATTGTTTTGATTGTCTATCATAGGTATCATTTATTCGATTATTGCCCTCAATCGCTGAGTCGCAATATACTTTAATTACTTTATATGGTTTGTTGACTATAGTAAGACCAGCGTATTTACGCAATTTGTTACTCTTTCTTGAATTTTTGGAAATTCTCTTGAATTTTTGTATGAAGTATCGCACTTAGTTTATGTCAAAGATCCCTAAATTACGTACGTCTCTTAGTCATTTTATTATATCTAATATGACTTAATCTGTAAGAGAATTTATGCATTCTTTAAAATCAGATTTAAAAACCGTGTCTTTAGACTTCCATTATACAAATATCCTAGTGACTGGCGCTTTTCTGACAGTAGTTTTTCCAACATCTCCGATACATTTGCCTAAGCAATTTAGGACTACCGGGTCAATGTACCCCCGCCTATTAAGCGTAGGGGTTACTTTAGTATCAAGAACGCTGTCCGTCATTCTAGTAAAATCCCTATAAGTAAAGAAGGCAGTAAAAAAAAAAGCTCTATCTTATAATACATGTTGCTTGCGTAGTTTAGTCCAGTAACCTTTACACCTCTAAGATCCATTATCATTTTTTTTTCGTTTATTTCAATAAGTGTGGTGTCTTTTCTTTCGGGTTGTCTTTTTTTGTTGGCTATATTTGTGGGATTTTTATTGAGCTTAGAAATCAACTTTATTATTTAGGATGATCATTTTGTCCATCACATCGAGAGTCGTTTCCTGTGCCTTTTAATAGTTTGCTTTATCGTCAATCCATGGTAGCATCAGTTTTCTATGCATTTATTCGAACCTTAGGCATTAAATAAGAATTTTTAGAAATGACGACTAGTCTAAATTTTTCACGATAATTGATTATTGCATCATCAATCATGGTTTCGATTTTTTTGTTTATTTTAGGGCTATTTTTACGATGCTTTTTATATCTCAGTACGTTAGTAAATCATTTATAGGATCTTTGTTGTCACGTTTTTACTTGGTTGCTCTTTTTATGCCTCTGTGTCCGATATCGTTTGTTTTAGTTTGGCTGCTCTTGGTATAGCTGGCCACTGCTTGTTTTTTACTAAAATTTTGCCCCTCACATGCGATTCTCAATTACTTCCTCTGTCCTTTTTTTCGTTTCCTGTACTAGATATTGTAACAACTACAGACGTATGTAAATATTTCCAAAGCCCATTATCAGTCACCTCTTAATCCCCGCTTAGACAAGTACGTCTTTAATGGTTTTTTTGTCGTATACTATAGCCAGTAGCCTTTAATCGTACGTTGGGAGGCAAAGTTTACTGCGTTCTGGACATCATGATGCAAACCCATACTGATGATCTTATTCTTGCTTTTAAGACTTAATGATGTGCCTATTGCATAATTCAAAGCACCTGCAGTGACTATAAATAACTTCTTTCCTTTACATGCTGTAAGTCCATATCTGGTGACAAGTGCTTCTACAAACTTGTAAAATGTTCACCTTAGACATTTTCGACTTTTAGGTATGTCACTGTTTTGTAACACATTCCAGAATAGTTGGCCTGCTTTAGCACAGATATATTAAAGCATCCCCGATATCCTGTGGAACTTTTAAATTGTCAGATTTTTTTTCTGTTAGCGTAGATAATTCTTTATGGCGACGTTATTTTCAGAAAGATTTTCATTTGATCATTGCTAAATGTGTGCCCCAATACCTTAGACTTACGTTTAAAAAATTAGCATCATTTCAGCTCTATTATGAGGATGTTCTCTGCTAGTCGTTTTATTCAAATGTTCGACTGTGTTGTTCTAGTGTGTTTACAAAACCCAATATATCATCTATACATATTAACGTCTATTTCGTGACTCTATAAACCAGCCAGCGGTAGTGTTATCACCGGTACAAATGTGTCGGGTGAGTCTGGAAAACTTCTTGACATGCCCTTATGTCGGTAGTTGTCTTTTGGTCCCAAAAATTGTCTTATTGGCATCTTCTTGACCCCTTTCTATTTGAAAAATACTAATATCAGAGCGATTTCTGTGACCTTATAGGCTGCTGCGATGTTATGTTAGACATTTCTATGATAAAATAGTGGGTAGCCTGAGCCAACATATGTTAATTACCTTACATTCTATAACACCTCTTTATTTGGTTTTCTGTCGGTCCCTGCGTGTTTTAGCACTATCTTGGTATTATAATATTATAACAGAGGTAAGGGCTCAAACATTTTCTATTTTGCTAATTTTTTTAGCACTTTCTTAATCTGCTCTCTTAACGCTTTGATCCTTTTAATAACGAGTGGTTTATCTATTAAGGTCAGTGTTTTATGATTATAAACACTTTATGCTTTTAAGTGCTCTAAGAAAACCTTCCATTTTTATACAATATTAAATTTTTTTCATGCTGAATAACTTCTGTAATTTTATATAATTTTTAGAAATGACGAAAAGCTTAAATACTTGGTGTAGAAGCATGACTCTTTGTTATATAATAAAGAGTCATGCTTCTACACCAAGTATTTAATCCTTTCGTCATTTCTAAATGTGACCATGAAGCAAGTGCAAGAGAGGTTCCATCGAATTATATAATTTTTATTGATTTTTTGGACCAAACAGATCGTACTACTTTCTTCATCGTGACTTACGTCTTACGGGTTTACTTTATTGATTGCTTAACAGTTAAGGTGGCTTATTGCCCCTGTATAGCCAATATTCTGAATATTTTTTCATAAATATGTGTTTGAAGCTAAAAAAAGTGTCACTTAACCTGAAAATGATACAGCCATTGCTAAGTCTGATACGATTATTTTCAAAAAATTTCGTTGTCCAATTCTGTATTTACCAAAGCATGAAAAAAAAATTCAATAAGTTCCCTTAATCTTTGTCAATTTACCTCTAATTCTTAATTTTTTGGGCTCAATATCTTTCTTACACAAATCCGTTGGGAGTCATAACAGACAAAATTGCAAATACTTGGAAAGGTTTCCTAGAAAGTTCAATTGTTTGTATAAAAATACAAATAGTAATTGAACAATTGAGTTTTCTGGGAAAACTATTCAAATTTTTTGCAATTTTTTCCGTGATTACTTCCAATGGATTTGTTTAAGGAAAAGAATAAGCCTAAAATTTGAAATACATACGCAATTGAAAAAGATCAAGGAAAGTTCTTGAATTTTTTTTAAGCTTCGGTATGTGAACAATTTGACAAAATTTTTTTTCTTAAATTGCATGATATTAGGCACTGGCTTTATTATTGTCAGGTTACATAACACTTCTTATATTTTTTAATAAACTTGCATTATAAAATATTGAACATATGTGCTATGCAAGGGTGATGAGATACCTTAAATAGTTGTGTGTGGGGCATAGATATGTTTATTTGTTAATCTGTTGAGTTAATGCTCTTAGGATGGATTATATCGTTATCATAACTTTTTAAGTAGGTATCCCCACAGTATTTTTGAATACAAGAGAAAGCATACATTTAGTGGGGCTTCTGCAAACCATACACTGAGATAATATTTGGGCATCCTCTGCCCAAGTATGTCCATGTACTACACCACATTCCCTCGTAGCTGTGAACTTTGTTATTTGTGCAGTAGCTGCACAAGTCAGGGAAGCTTGTGCTCCAGAACTGTACAGCAGCTGCACAAGTATTGTACAACATCTATACTCTTAGCGTGTGCACTGCGAGACTTGTTTGGCTGCTGCCCAAGTCTAGTCAACAAGTGTCCTTATTCTTGGTTAAACGAGATCGGAAAGTCTGTGTTTATCCTTGTATTTTGTGCTCTTCCTAAGGCTTTATGCAATGATCCCAAGTTTGTTTTCTGTGCTTTACAGTCTAACAGGAGACAAAGCCTACGTCTTAGCTGAATTATGGCCTCTCTTCCAGAGTTTAATTTGTTTCCATTTTTCTTTGCTCATAGCAGGTTCTAGTTGGAGCCATGCGTGATTATTATTATATCATATAGTTTGTATATTGTGAACGTTTGCTCTTACTCGATCTACTTGCCCCAGGCTATGGTATGTTTTACCTAGATCTACGAAAATTCCTCTATTGTCGTAAGTTCTGTTATACATTAGGCAAATCGTGTCACTGCTTGTCCTTCCCGTTTATTCACTAGCGTACAAAAAAAACCATTGTTGTACACGAATAAAAAAAATTTTCTGGTTACGTGTGATCAACACATACAATAAGATTGTAGTGATATTGTTGTTTACGAAGGCAGAATTTAACATAGTGTAATTGTACACTTGGGTGGAATATACTAGCTGCTCTACTTTCTTAGTTCAGTCGGTCATTTCATGACAGAAAGTGAAATAAAATGTCTTTTATTTATAGTATACGTATACAATTCCGTTTAAAAACTTATTTAAAATCATGCTTGCTCTAGAGAAATGCATGATTTTACTCTTGTGCAAGCTGCTTTGGTGCAATAAATTTTTCGACCGTCGATTATAATGAGACAGCAATCGTTCTTAAATAATATTATCGTCATTTGGGATGAAATTTTTCGAAAAGTGGATGGTACTTAATAAGATATCATTTAATATAACATCAATTAGAAATTTCGTTATCTGAAAAGGAAGGAGCTAACAGCTATATTATGGATTTTATATTCTATCATGATTTGTTTAGTTGAACAAAATTTATACGCAAAAAAAGTGGCAATGGGTGACTGCACATAGATGGTGTACAGAAAATGATTCATTTTTTTTGCGGGCATTACTTATATGCAAAGAGTGCCTCGTTGTGTTTACAGGACATGTTAGATTTAAAAAAAAAGTCTTTTGCAAAATTTAAAGAATTCACGTTTGGTTTTTTAATTATAAGAAGCATCAATAAATTCTGCTATGGTATGTTGTCAGACCCGGCGAAGAAAGCACTTCCGATGCAAATCACCAAAATTTTTTCGTGGACTTACTCATAGCAGAAAGAGATCTTATAGCGTTCTGTCTAAGTTGATTTTGAAAATTCATCTATTTGTTACTGTTCTTGATGCTTTACAGAAGCTCAGAAATACCCACACTAACATGTAGATTCTGGATCATCTGGAGTAACTAGATATGTAGTAAATGCCAAAGACTATTATAAGTTTTAATGCTTAACAGCTGTTTATGGATAGTAGTGCTGTTTGCTTTACAAGAAGTAGTTTAAATGGCAGTGAAAGCACTAGTAGCTATAATGCACATAAGGTAGAGTTACCTTCGATGCAAAGCGTCGTCAATGGGATGTTAAGTCGATAAAAGTTCAAAAGAAAAAACCTACTACTGCTGTTACAAACTGCAAATTTAATCAAAGTAGTGGATACACATATTGCCGTCAAACCAAGGCTGATTATTTAAGATCTCCTTATTTGTATGTAAGGAAAAAGAAATCTTACAATATTTTTTACGTATTAATTAGCGCTATATCGCTTCTCATTGTTAGATTAGTGGGTAATGCGTAAGTTTACTAAGTCAAGATTGTATCATTGGCATCTTCCACTAACGTAAAAACCAGCGCTTGACAGTTTTTGCTACATTGTCCATGAGAGTTTCTTGCATAAAAACGTGAGGTCTTGTAATGAATCGTATGAAGAAATCCTAGAAACCTAGGTTAAGCACGGAAAATACATCTATCCATGTAACATGTCGTCATTGATGGGCATAGTCGTTACTGTTGGCTACCCTAATACCAGAAATTTATTTAAAAACAGCAGTGATTAGAAAAACAGACAAAAAAAAGGTCGCGATAAATTATTTAGCGAATGTTTGGAATGTACAACGTCGTAATAAAAGTTTTCATCAAATAATAGCAACTATAAAATGTACTTTTACATGCTTACGGTAATCGTTAAATGCTAAGATCATGATGGACGTCGCCTGCGAAGCCGCAGACACCCTAATGTAGAAGATAACTGTGGATAAAGCATGAATTCTTGTATGTACACACTACCTTACCTCTAATGTTTGTATGGTCATTTATCATTTCTCATGTATACACTATTATTCACCATAGATAGAGCACAAGATTTATGTTTTCACTGCCACGCTGCAGCCGTTATCACAGTAGCTGCTACTCCCATTCAAACGCCACTACACTCCTGGATTGCTTGGTGTGATTCTGACCCTAGCATCTACTAAATGATATTATTAGCTTTTAATTGGTACTATAGGTACTCAACGCTATTGTGTCCAAGTTGGCGCAAAATCCTAAAATGATTAGGGGATTACAATTTTTTTGAAAAAAAAAAAAATTTTCTCAACTCCAGAGGGGTTGACAATGTTTTTTTTCATAAATCCTTCTTTTTCTGCACTATTAAGTCATTGTAAGCTGGTTCGTGTAGGATTAAAGTTAGTAAGTTATTTGGTTTTAGACATCGGGTAAACAGAGGTGTCCAAATAGTTATTTACGTAACAAGTGAGGAAAAGACGATAGTAGTCATGGGTCATGAAATGCAGACCTGAGTCACATATATATGTCATACAGCTGGCGCGTGGCCTCTGGAGGATCTAAAGTTTCCAGCGACTATATATATGCCATATAGCCGGCGGCTGGGGCCTGAAAGTGCGGCGAGAGAGTAGGGGGAAAGAACCCCGTCAGGTCCCCGGAAATTTAGGCGCAAGATTTAAAAATATGTGCGTTGCTGATTACTGACCCCTGTATGCACGCGAGGTTACCGACCAGCAATGGTCGGCTTACCGGCAGGTCTGGTGAAAACTTTTTAAATTTTGTGAAGGAGTGAGGAGTGGATTTCAGAGAGGGAAAAATTGAATCGGAAAATACATTCAATACATTTATTAAATACTTAAGTATACGTCCACATATTATAATTTCAAATGCATTACATTTACAAATATGTCCAGACAAAAAAAAACTAACTCTAAGAATACAACATTATAATGGATTCACAAGAAATGATTATCAATTATTGATCTGAGATTTCCTTTGACGTTGCTTGGTATGGATGATAAGTTTTCAGCTATAACCTTTTCAAAGCTCGATGCATCGACTTTATTTGCGACAGTAGATTTTGAATACAGAATAGTTAACTCGTCAATAATGTAATCCTTGCATTTATCAACTAATGTAGCTTGGGACTTAGTACGGGGTTGTCTTTCGTCCACGCATGCGACTGCTTGCACTAGCCCCAAAAAGGTAGACTTTTGGATAACGATTGTTAAACCGTACGTTTTACTCTTTTTATTGTAATAATCCAGTGCGGTATCACTGGAGCTTCTTACGAACACAATAGATCTCATGCCATAGGATGATATGAATATCGACTCGATATTGCCCACTTGCACTCGATCGATCTCGCCGATGTCGATGTTGTTAAAATTATTATTCATTGTAGCAAAATGATGTTTTAATTTACTTTATACATAAGCGTTTAGAAATACTTCGTCTTCCAACTGATATTTTTCAATATGCACTTAAGGCTCGAAACCATGGTGATTGACACTGTAGTAAAGCCCCGATAAGATTTATTCCGTAGACGCTTCGTTGATTGGGTACGCGTACGTTTATTCACTTGTACTAGATATTATAGCACCATTACAATCTTTTTTATCTTCTATAAATTTTATCGATTTCAATTTTGCTCCATCAGAATCAAGCGTGCATGAACGTTTTCCCTGTCTCAAACTAAGTAGAGCTATTTCGAATAATAGTGTAGCACGTAAATTCAAATCACTAGCGGAAAAATCTCGAAACCGCAAGCAGCGTCAACAGCACAAACTCATATAATTTTATTCCGCTAACCAAATTTTCGTTCCCAAGATGCAAGCAACCGTCGCGGTCTACAGCATCGGAACAACTAATTTTGTGTAGAAAGAGCTGATACTCTTGACTGGGAAGAAATATATTACGTACACACGTTTACTTCATCCTTAACATTTTTATATATATGATAGAAAAAGATGTCCTAGAGATAATGTACGATGAAAAAATAAACGTGTTCAAGGGCATTTACACTCTTTTCATTTAAAGAACGCTGAAAAATATTTGGCAAACAAGATCACAAATACGCATATACCTTCTAGTAAGGCACGTATAACTAAGTAACGAATGTGAAAATTATCTATCCTTTCTCACTACCTCTGCAGTCGGAGTATGCGAATTTCCCTTAGGTAAGATAAATCTATGGTACACTGCGATGCTACAGTCATAACGACAACGGTGTACATCTCTCTCTTTATTTATTCACGCATTGTCTAATCTGTATCAGCGAAGTTTGGACCGAAAAGTGGGCGACCGAGAATAGAGGGGAAAAAAAGAAAACTTGGAAGAAAATCAGTACCTTTTTGCCTTTTGCCGAATCAGCTTTTGCTTTCCAACTTATTTTTCGTGCTATTTAATTGCACTTTGAAAAGTTTGATTAGTTTGATTCCTTTGTCGACCTTTTTTCAATTTAAAAAAACGAAAGATTCGATGATCCGCGATTTTTTCGAGGTGGTCCGGTCATGCATGCGGTATGCTAAGCTTGTGTCGGAAAACGCACGGGTGATATACTCGGATGAGTGGATTACTGATGTGCTACCTGGATACTAGATCAAAGCTCTACTCGGTGTATTGGAGTTATTATTAAGTTAATAATTACTTAAATGTTGGTGTCCTCTACGAGCTTTACCTAAAGGGCCGTCCTCTAGCACTGCAAACGGTTGTGGAGTGCTTACGGAAAGAAAGGAGACAGAAAGGCTTTCTGCATGATATGTATTCAGCCTTTGATAAAATAAGTAAGTAATTAATATTTTTTATGGAACTTCTTATTGTATGCTGAAAATGAATGTTTTTATGACGCCAATAATTTTTTATCAAAGTTGCAAAAGAAATTAGGTTGGATACCGATTTGAACGATTTTGAAATGCATGGTAAATCTCCGCAAGTCGTTGACTGTGAACTAATCAAGGCAACACCAGAATTTGGAGAAAACCAAAAATGATATGACAGATAACTGATCATTTTATACGTTTCTTTGCATGCTGAAAAATTACTTCTGTTGCATGGAATTTTTATTGCAGTTACCAAAGACATGGATCTTGACGACTACGAGAGTAATGCTGAAAATTCTCCAGCACTTAATTACTCTGCTAAAAGAAAGCAGGAGAGTTGTATGGACGAAGCAGCCCCTGGACCATCGGGGCTACAGAACTTTGCTAAAAAGCATAGAATCCTTGCAGGTAAATAACAAATCTACATCCGTACCTGTCTTGAATTTTTTTTTTTTTTATGTTTCAAAATACTGTTTTAAATTAAGGTTCAAGTTGCGCTGTCGTAGGACTAGGCTTTAACCTATAGCAACCGCCTAACGAGATCTATCGACCAATGACTGAATTGTAAAGCAAGCAGTGGCTCGCTCAACCGTCACATCGTGGTCACAAGCAGTCCGCCTCAGATCGTCGAGCTCAGCGCGTCTTTAAGTTATAACACCTCTAAACTACTCGATTTTAAAGTAATCGAACGACGTGTTTAGAATAAAACTCTTGTAAAGGTATCGCTTAATCAGCGCTGTTATCATCTTGTAACTCTAGAAGTAACGTTTTATTAAAGTTGTGTCAGATCATTCCGTGATATTTATTCATTGTCCACAATCTATGAATCTTTTCTAAAAATTGGCGCTCGAACTGCAAAAGCGAACGAGATTAACCGTTTAGCCATATTGCCTCCTGTTAAATAGTTCATACCATTGACGCCATTTTGCCTCGACCACGCTTGACGATCGAGCGGACGACAAGAGGAGCTCGGAGCTGGTCTTGTTGATAGTAGTGGTCAGCATTGTAGCATTATTTACATTTACGAATGTCCAAGGCCTCTACAGTCTCCGTCAGAGTTGCTGACACAATACAGAGTGCCCGCCTGCTACTCCACTGCTGGCGCTGCTGTTTCCGTCTCGTCTTCGTTGCAGGCATTGCTTGCCCCAGTTGCTACTGTTGCTGTTGTTCATATGAGTGTTGTGAAGCTTGTTTAAAATACTAATGAAAGACTCTAAGTCTGCATTACTCGATGAGGTTAATTGCAAGTATACTCTATCTATGTCACTGCTTCCACTCAGTCAGAATTGAAACGCAAAACTTTTTAACAGTAAACATAAACGATTTGTATAATCAACAAGTCAAATTGCATACTATGATAAGTAATTGCTTTGAGAACTTTAAAAAGAGGGGTCTAGAGAAGATGACTTGTGGTAGAGCTATGATTTCGATAGAGGTTTTAGATAAGTGTCTAGCTAGACTTAATGAAAACGACGAACAAATCATTTCAATGTACTCTCTTGATGAAACTTACGTATACTTCACTACCGAACTATACGATGAGGTTACGGACTTGTACTTTTGATCAAAAGGGATCTTGTTGAGTCAATAATGAAGTTAATTAGTCAGGACTCTTTACCTTGTCAGGGTATCTAACCTTCTAGCAGCTCTTATTTGAGACGCATTGATCATCCTCAATTTTCTGATCAGTATTCTGAGTGGAAAAACTTTCGCGACACCTTTAGATCGTTAAGACATAGAAAAGAAGATATTGATAATATCTTTAAGTTTTATCAGTTGCGTGCTCATACCAGTGGAGCGGCACTAGATTTGATAAAATCAATCCGATTAGCTGATGATCAGTACCCTTTGGCGTGGCAAACATGATAGTCAGCGAAGCATCGCAAATGACTATCTCCAAAATATTCTCTCATGCAAACCTATGAGATCGGAAATCAGGTCTGGATAAAAGCATATAAGCAAATGAATGTCAAATTCGGTTAAGTCACTCCAAGCAGTAGGTTAATACTTAGAAACAGGGGATTTATATATTGGCTTAGTAGTGAGCAAGATTGATACAAACACTAACAAGGTGTTTGCTTGAACCAGGTGTAAATCAAATTGAATTAAATTATAATTATTATAATTTCTAAAATGTTAATTGGAAGTAGATCGTTTTCTTTTATCCTAATTTGAAACTTGTTTTCTTGGAAAAATCAAAATAATTTTAAGATGATCTATGTAAATGCATAGTCAATTTTAATATAAAAATGTTGAATTATGTACAGATAATAGAAGTAGCGTGATACAATATGAAAGAGCTGAACATTTTATGCATTAGTATTAATCATGAACAAAGAAACTATAAGGCCAACGGCTTACCCCTACGACGACGACCCAAGCCCATAAAAAAAATACAATTCTTTAAGAAAAACGGCGACTACGGCCAAAGCGGAGGTGCGACAGCGGCAAAGCGAAGCTTTACTACGGCGATCTT
>JAPYYV010000865.1:0-50641 GCA_030522625.1 Copidosoma aretas
CTGGTTGAATCCGCGCGTGATTATTGTTGTTTTTTCCTGCTTTTATCGCGTGTACAAGAACAAACAAACAAACAAACGTCGAGATGGATGTGTGTATTATACGCATGCGCTCTTTCGATTCGTGCCGATGTTTACTCTCTTTCGGCAAAATGTTTGTTATTCGCGACGCATATTATAATCCATGCGTGGGGAGGGAGGGAAAGGAGAATGCGAAGAAGAATAAAAAAAAAAAAAAAGAGAGAGAACCGGCTGCCTTTATCCGTCCGAAAATGTAAATATTATGCGAATAAACAATTAGCGGTTGATAAATTGATAGCGCGCGTTTCCCAGCTCTCTCTCTCTCTCTCTCGCTCATAAGTATTCATCGCTCTTTCTCCCTCTCTCGAGTGCTCAAGTGCGTGTTTGACTTGGGCATTTTTAAACAACAACAACAACAACAACAACAACAGATCGTGTACATGCGTTTCGTCAATGATAACAACAATAATAACCCGTGGATGCTTCATGACCCTATCGCCGAACAAAGTTCGATCATGTTTGTATCACCATCGGTGAATTAAAATTCAATGTATTTGTTTTAGAAATGACCATGGGGTGAAAAATAGCTACGAGTTTCGCATCATATAATCATAAAAATGAAGTTACAACACAAAATACCGTGCACGAAGAACTTCAAGTTCAAGAGAGGGTCTACTATACCTCGCGAGCTTCCATACAATAATATACCCCTTGCAAGCTCGTTCCTCTTCGGTTATCGAGAGGAACGGAGAGAGAGAGAGAGAGAGAGAAATTGCACACCAGGCCATTCCAGCGCGATAAGAGTTTTGACGATTCAACGATGGGCTGAATAGTTTTCTCCGGTCGTTCCTCTACAGATATTATACGAAACGACAAAGGCCGCGTTATCATACAATATAATATACAAACGCACCTCTGCCGAAGAAGAAACGCGAGCTCACTGGAGCACACACCAGTCGTGCATCAGAGAGTATATATATATACATACATACAGCGTGTAGGCGTCAAAATGGCCAAGATAACGCGCGCCCGCGTGTCGACGCTGAAAGCGCGAAACCCGACGCGCTATTGCGTCTTTTTTAACCATACACGCGCACACATAAATACGCGCGTGAAAGTACACGAGAGCAACGTTGGCGGCCCGGCCGCCGTCGTACTCGTCCTTGTATCCTACTTGCTATGGATAAGTACATGCACGAGTATACAAGAGCCGACAATAATCGAAACGCGCACTGCTCGTCGTCGTCGCTGTACAGTATAGGGCAGGCAATGAGCGAGCGATGTAACACCCACGTGGTCTACGGCAGTGCCAGCATCTCGGATGAGAACGACGCGCAGGCGGATGAGTAACCAGCGAGGAATCGCGAGCACTTTTCACGCACACTCTCGCGATACGAATAATCATACTCGCTCCGCACGCTCTCTTCCGACGCGATCCAAGGAATTCGCGCGACTCGCGTGCATGTGCCGCGGTCGATCGGAGGGATACCGTATCGTGTCTTTTTTTCATACGCGCGGGCAAAGAGAGATAGAGAGAGAGAGACGAACCCTTTCGCCGGTCGTCGTTTTCCCAGGGCCCTCTCTATACCAGGGGTGTATTTATACGTTACAAGTACAGTAGAGGAGAGGAGGAGCTATTATAAGGGTCCATTCGCGCGTGACTGGATAAGTGCTCCGGCGCGTCGCGTCTTCCTCCGTCCCCCGGATGATTAAGCTCGGTCAGGTGGAGGCGCGCGTCCCGGCACTAAATTATCGGGGGCGTGAGAGAGAGATCGTGGAAAGTGTCCTCTGGCTCTTTCCCCGGGGCAAGGGAAGGGGGAGTTTACCCCCCCCCCCTCCCTTTTTCTTTCGGTTTTCGGAGCGCGAGTGTGCGAGTGTATACTTTTGCGCGCCGTGCGTGCGCGTTACACTGTTGACGGAGGAGCTGCTGCTGGTCTCGGGACCGTACGATTCGCTGATGCGGAGAACCCTTGCACGGGCCCGGTTTATCGATCGCGCTGCTGATGTTTTGTCGCCATACATACCGTACGCTTGTAAGTGCAGTGTAAAACGTTGGCTTTTAAAACGCAGATCTCGATCGTGGGCACAAATTTTTTAAGGCGAAATTAACAAATCGTATGCAATATTCCGCCAGCTTTGTATTGAATCGTACACTTTTCAAACAGAAGTAAAACCTACGCAGGAACGAACAAGGCTGTCGGATGTCAAACATCCTACCGTCAACAATTTTTACCGCGCTCGCGAGAAGGTTGGGTTTCGGGTCGTTTCGAAAAAAAAAAAAAAACATTCGTACGCCCGACTCCCGGGGGCCAATTTTCCCCCCCCCCCCCCCCGCCCCGCAACCAACCCCTTGTCTTTGGTTTCTCGAACGCATCAACCAAGCTCGATCGCTCGATCACCAGCGCGTTCGTTTTTCATCTCCCGCCCGCGTGAAGCTTACAAGTACAGCACTGCGTGCGACGATCAACCAGGCCCCCCTCCTCCACCTCCTTGCCTACTGCACGGACTTTTCGAAAGAAAGAGCAACAAAAAAACCCGAAACCCGACCCGCCGCGTCGCCGCGAACGAGGCAAAAAAAGAGGCAGCGCGCAAGAAGCCGCACGCCGACGACGATCGGATCCCCGAGTATGCGTATAATACGTAGGCGCTTAGCGCTCGATTTGCTCCTGTATACACAAGTACGTACACAACAGCGTGTCGCCGCAGCCTCCGTTGTATCTCTTTCGCGCGGACTCGTCGTCGGCGTCGTCGGGAGTGTAGCGTTGGCTGTAGCTTCGATCCCCCCCACTACTATACACCCCGGGGAGAGAGAGGATCGAGCGCAACATTAGGGTGTTTAGTGCGCGGGTGAGTTACGGCGTCGCTAATCCTGGAGACGCTCTCTTCCTATATGCGCGCGTGCTTTTTCGGGAAGGGATTTGTTTCTCCGCCGCCGCGGCTGGGCTTTGGAGCGCTGCATTAGGGGAACGAGGGGCCTGCCGACCGGCGAAACGGCGCTTGCACGGCTCGGCTGGGGCACCGATGAGCCGGGACGCGTGCGCGGGGCGGCGGGTGGGATTTCGAGCGCGGCGAGACAAAGATGACGACTTTACCAAATTCGGGCAGAGGGTGGCTTGCGGGTGACGTTGCAATTTAGAGCAGTGCCGAAAACTTCTTTCGCTCAGCTGAATGATCGGGTTCGTACACGTGTGATTTTCACGAGGATTTTTCGGATGCTTGTGCATGAATCTGAAAAGGAAAATCAGAGCGCTTGACTTTTCAAACATCGCAATGACGTGTCGACTCGGCCAAATGAAATGCAGAGTTCGTTGTCGATTGATCAATGAGACAATTGTTAATGGAGACTCGTAGCGCGAGATCGACAATATTTTCGAAACTCACGTTCAACGATTAATAATGTTGTTGAAAGTATGCGCACGGTGTCGATCAGTCGCGGCGTCAGTCTTTGAAGGGAAAATAGATGATTGAAACTTTCTCGCGCGATTTTGTAATCGATTACATTTTCGTCTCATTCCTCACATTTCAACAACCATTACAACATACCATGGAAACGGATGATTACACGAAGGAAAAACAAAAAACAGAAATACCAGTCACGCACGTAATATTGTAATCCTGGAATAATATTTTTTTATCGTTCAAGTTCAAGTTGACGCAAAGTCAATAATGTAATCGCTGCGCGCGCGCGCGTGCGTGTTTATAACAAACACCATCATCCAGAGTCTAAAGCGCATTAAAAACTCGATGTATGCGTAGGGATGATAACGAGCGAGCAAAAGCGCAAACAAGCTCATTAGAGAACCAAGTAAGTGATGGATGATATTATAGGGATATGGACGTGTATGACAATGCGAAGTATACGTACATGCGTCAAAAAAAAACGAGAGGCACCTGGGCTACAAGCTGGGCGAAGTTAATTTTTCAACGCGCACATGGACCTGGGTTTCGTGAAAACAGCACACGGAAAAAAACCCGCGGGCCATGATCTCCGACCTCAACCCTGCACTGCAAAGACAGAGGGAGCAGGGAAACCCGATTCTCCCGACCAAAAAGCCTAATCACTCCATCATCTCGTCCGTTCGCGAGGGGGGAAAGAAAAACACGCGCGGCCGTGAAACACAAGCCGATTTTTTGTCCTTCTCGTTCACGAATCGATAAGCCGGATGGCGACGTATACGCGCAGCGTGAAATCGAGACGTTGTATACATCAGGCGCGAGCATAGAGAGAGAGAGAGAGAGAGAGGAGGAAATCAAAGCCGACGATATTCGGCCGGTACATCGAACAAAGCCCCGCGGGCCGCGTATCCGGTGAAATTTCGGGAGCTTCGCGCGCGCACGCCTATCTCTCTCCGCGCGCGGACGCGCGCAGGGCGCGAGCTGGCCGTACAGAGCCGCACAGCTCTCCCCGACGGATGGCGGATGTTCGGCATCGGGGAGCGAAAGAGAGCCGCGGCGCACAGGTATAATAATAATACCAGACTCGGTCGCGCGGGCGGGCGTCGGGTTACCGGGGCCGGTGAATTATTGCGCGCCCGAGTTCCGAGAGCCCCGATGCGTGCGGCGTCCCTCTCTCTCTCTCTCTCTCTCTCTCTCGATCCGGACCCCATGCTTCTTCGTTGTATTGTATACGCATATATGCGCGCGCGTGCCTAATTATACGCCGAGCTCTCTCGCCGTGCGTGTGCGTGCGCGGCTCGTTTCGAACCCTTGCCGATCGCGGACGCCGGTATATATGTATAGATACGTAGAGGCAGGTGCGCGTGGGATTATTGTTGGATTATTGTTGTTGATTCGTCAAGAATTAAGCTTACGTTCGGGACGCGAGACTCTGGGGGAAAGGAGAATGGGAACATCTGACCCGGTACCCTGGGCAATTTTTGTACTTGTTTTTTTTCCCACACCGTAATGTCGAGAGAGAGCTTTTTTATACTTCACAAGTACCGAGCATCAAAGCTCGTCTTGATTGACTTTTTGACGGCTGTACGATTCGAGCTGTATACCCTGTATGCGGAATAATCGATATACGTATAATGTATCCAAGCGCCTAATGGCCCGGCTAATTGTATCACCGGCCAGAGTGCCGTGTATGTATACGCGTATATCGTGCTCCGAACATGATCTCCCGGAGCCTGCGATTATATTTTAGCCCTCGCGCTCTGGCTCGAATATGGGCGCGCAGTCGCGTGGCGGTAGAGCGGAAAATTGACGCGATAAAGTGGGTATACTGATGCCTCGGGTGTGTTTTTTCTATATATATGTGCCCAACGAGTTGATTTTCCCTCTCTGTAACGCTTACTTGCATCATTTTATTTCACCTATTTCGTTCGGATCGAAACCACAACGCAGGTATACCCGTGGCTCCGTCTATAATTATACCAAAGCTTTATTGTACGATGAAAAATGAATGCAAATTCAAATTCTATTTCTCCTTCTCGCGTATACAGTCGATACAATGATACGAGCACTGGATAAGATTTTTATTTCGTTTCCCACCGATTCAAGCTACATACTTTTCATAACTTTTAGAGACACGTCACTCATCGGAAGGCTCGTATACATCGTATCTTTCCAATACAGTTGATTTCCTTCAAAGTACCCGTGCATGTGCATACGCACTCGCGCACGACCGCGTCCCAATAGACGTGCAGCTTCCGAGTCCGATCGATCGCCGATAACCAATCAGCCATGCACGTACACGTATTATTGCACCGACACCTATACGGAAACAGAACCGCAGCAGCATTGGGACACCGGAGACCGCGCGGTTGTACAATCATATTGTACACGAATGCCGCATACGAGAGTACATACCTCTCCGGTCATACATACACACACCGGGGATCATCTGACGCGAGTCTCGCGTTGTTTTCTTTTTCTTCTTCTTCTTTCCTTTCTTTTCGTGGAAGGGACGCGCGCGAGTGAGTCATCTTTGTGTATGAGCGGTAGGACGGGGCCGGCCTCGTCATAACGAGGCTCTTGTTATAGAGAAAAGGCACCTTTTTCTCTAATTTTTTTTTTTTTTCCTTTTCTCCTCCAGATTTCGAGGGAGTGCGCGCTGGACGGAGGAAAAAAATATACGACCTCCGTGTTGTTGGTGTTTGTATTGACGCGCTGATGGGTTTGCGCGGAGAAAGGTCCGTTTGTTTTTTCCCAGCGACACAAACATGTTGTACAGTACTTGGCATCAGCTGTATACTACATAATGCGGGCAGTATAATAATAACAATAATATTATTGCACTCGAGGGACCGTTGTGTTCTTCCGACCGACAGATTCCGAGAACAACGACACACGCGTGTATATGCATATATAGCTGATGATTGTAATGTGTCAAGGTCTCCGATGGAACGACCGAAACGCCGTGACACTTTTGATCGTATCGCTGAGACGTACGTTTTCCAATGAGGCCGATTGCCCGATCGATGTATACCGCTGATCGGCCAAAGCCGAAGGACTTTTCTTTTTCCGAGCGAGCTTGCGTTATGCAATTTATTGCGCTCGTTCTTCGGAATTTTGGCGCGTTTTGTCGTTTCGGCTCGATTAGGCCCGTCCGCGAAGAAAAATGGCCAATATATTGGATGATCCTGCATCGCTCGAACGATCGAAAGGGGAATCCGATCCGAGCCGAGCGTCTTTTGTTTTTTTGGCTTACTCCAAGTATACTTTCGATGATGTTTAACGTTGAATGATTGTTCGGTAATTGATACTATTGAAACTATATTATTTTGCATGTTAGGAGATCAACACTCCAGGTTGTACGGCTCGAAAAAGGAACGTCGATGTGTGCGTTAATGAAATATCTGTGTATATTATACGTCTGATGTACGAGACGACCAGGGTTGTTGCAATAAATTAGTTGTGGAAAATCGAGAGGTTTGGATTCGAGCATGCGACGCCGGGTTGATTTTTTCTTGGTTTTTTCTTTCCATTTTTTACACCGCACGATTCTATAACCTTCATCGTTCGCGACTTTCAAATTTTGTTGCGAGCCAATGGACATGACGATGGCAAAATACCGATCACATATCATCTCGTCCATCCACGAGTCGTGTAATCGTAAAAAGGAAAACCCCTTGCAAAGCCTTTCCCGCGACAACAGTGCACTGATCGTGCGATCGGACGAGCTGCACGCGAAACGATCACCGATCGATCGACGCCGTACGAGTTACCTCCAGGCCGCGACGTCGAATTAATGCGCGATTAATCACCGCCACCTTCGTCAGCGGCCCGCGACCGAGCGCAGTCTCATATCGTCGCGCTAGCCGATCGACGACACGTACCTACTGGCACACGTCGCTGAGGGAAAAAAAGAGAAAAAATTCTCTGCACACGAGCCTGCCGCCGCGGGAAAAAGATATAACATACGTGTGTGTGTATCGCGCAGCGCGGGTGATTCGCGGGCTGATGTCATGCGGGTATTGTATTTCGCTTATCGCGTTCGCCGGACCGACGGCGAGTCCTCTCTTTCTTTCTTCCTTTCGTTGCCCCCCCCCTCCCAGCCGATTTCAGCGGCTGCTGCTGCGTCGAGTCGTCGTCGAGGGAATGCAGAGGGTGCCGTTTTTTTTTTCGCTCTCCCGGGGAGGAGGGGCGCGCTGACCCTCGACCTTATTCCTTTGTGTCGGGAGTTGGATCATGGGCGTGCGCGTTTTGCGCCGATGATGGTTTGCTCGAGGATTGTAATTTGCGCAACGGGGGTGGGCTGATAATCATGAGTTTATCTTTTTTTTTTCATTGATCACCGAGGTATACGTGTCTCGGGTGGTTTGCGTACAATTTAATCGTAAAAGGTACTCGCGACGTCGCAAGCGGAAGATGGATTTCGAGTTTTTTCGACCGATCGATGAACAAAATCGTGCCGTGGGAAAAAGTCGGTTTTTCATTGTGCCTTTGAGTTGGCCCTCGGTCAGAACAGTGCATAGTCTCCTGTGGGGTTGATTTAGCCGAATTTTTTCTTTTTGTTACATGTGATGCGTTACAAGTAGTACGATGGAAATAAACTTTTTCGGACAAAAATTTTACCCCGAAGCATTAGAAAATTAATACCAAACGATAATTGTACGCCCGAATCCATAGTATCCGGAGAAATTTCGTACAACTTCAAGTATAGGGTATAATTTTTGTAACTCTACATTATATTGCATGATCCAAATGTACACGCAACGTCGCAAAGTATATAGTGACAACGATACAATATATATTTTTATAACAACGCGTTTTTAGTCTTGCGCAGCCCGAGAGTTCGGAACCTTACGCATCATCGTCACATTTGGCGTTTCGAAATATCTCGCATTTCATTTCGCGGAGGCCAAAAAAAAAAAAAAAAAAAAAAAACTACCCGCAAAAGCCAAACACAAAACAATTCGAACGGAAGCCCGTGGTTTTGGACATCAAAAAAGTCGTCCTCTGAAATTAAAAGTACTACTTGTATCGCGTGTAAAATAAGTAATACGCGATGATCACCTTACGCGCGATTAGTCGCGACTCGCTGATGTACACGTACACGCGTCACCTATATCCGGTGAAGCAAAACATCCTCTCTCTCTCTCTCTGTCGCTGTCTCGTCCTGCAGCGCGGCTATTATGACAGTGTGTAAAAGCATTAATTTGTACAACAGCCGCAGCTAGTCGGACCCGTTATTTTCAAAACACCTCCCGATGCCGTCGCGGTTTCTGTACCTATGCATCATATAACGTAATATCCGATAGAAGAAACTCAACACCCTCTGCGTATATATGCAGTACGGGTATGATCTTCCGCTCGATAAATGCGTTGCCAATGCAATGAGCCGTTAGCCATTATGTGCCATCTTTGACGAGTCGATGAATGAACGTAGGCGCTATACCTAATACACACGCATCGCGTGGCCTTTGATTCACCGGTCGGACTATTTTCTTTTTTTTTTCATCCTCGTTGACGCGAAAAACCTGCGCTTACTTCGTCGTCGATTATTATTGTACCCGCGCGCATCGCAAATGTATAACAATACATATCATAAATATTTGAGAGAGTTGGCTTTCTAGTTTGTAAACATCGGTTTGGACATTATATACCGAAAGCGACGAAGAGTCTGGTACATAGGTACATAATGTGCGCTTATCACTTTATCCGCTACAATATTGACGTATTTGAAAAAAAAAGATGGCGTCGAGGGGGCAGCTTGTGTGTGCATAATATAGTTGCGAGACAAAACAGTTCTTTTCTTTATTCTATAAATGTGTGACGGGGATAGGGTAAATATTTATTCCCCGCACGGTAAATATTGTTGCAAAGTGCGCTAAAAATTATGAAAATCTCGGACGATCGGCGCGTAAACACTCGATCATTATCTTCTCGCTCTCTCGGTATTCCAGCCCTGAGGAGTGCAGTGCATGCAAATTTTATGGATCAAATCAATGAGTAAATACAAGAGAATCATTTGAATTTTTAAAGACAGGGTCGATTTCAGAGCGCCATTTCGTGCAAGAGCGTCTGTATATATACGGAGCCCATCGCAGTGTGAGCGCACCGGTTTCTTCCTCCGAGCTTTTACTTTGTTTTAAACTTTGAGTACTTTTCGCGCGCGGGGTACGATATTTACTTGAAAAAAAAAAAAAAAAAAAAAAACGAGTTCCTGTAAAACACCCCACCCAAACTACTTCCTACACCTCGAATCACTCGTTCAATAACCCCCCCCCCCCCCCCAAGAAAAAAAAAAATGAATACAATAACGCACACTGCACGCGTATACTTATGCGTATATATGTATCAGAGTCGCGTTACCGCGAGCGAGCGGCTCCAGTTACTATACGAACGCCTCCGGGGAGTCCGGGGCCCACGCGTATGTATATGCGTATATATTCGTGGACCCGGTGCGTGTGCGATGACGACGACGGCGATGACGGTCACGGAGGCATTGTTGTACTTAGGTGCTTTGGACTCACGCCTAATATGCATATGAGTATAACGCCCCAGCGCTTGACTTGTTCCGAACTCTTTTGCCCCCCCTGATGATGCGTTGGGCTCTTAAGTTCCGAGTAATTCGTCGTTAATTCGTGCTCTATTTTTTCCCACTTTGTGCGCTTCCACGCTCGCGTGTATCGTGCCGTGGTTTTTTACTTTTTTCTCGCTTCCATTGTACGCGTGGATTTTTTTTTTCTTTTCATTTTTTAATTTTCGGAAAACCATTGTTGGAAGCGTCATCGAAGGAATGACTTTATGTATGCAGGGATGCAACATTTTTTGTTTGCACTGCTCAATGTTTGTAAACACGTTATGGGTTTTTAAAGTTTTTTACTCCTTTAATACGGCAAAAAAAAAAAAAAAAAAAAAAAAATAAAGAAAGAAAAAAAAAAAAAAAAAAAAAAAAAAAAAAAAAAAAAAAAAAAAAAAAAAAAAAAAAAAAAAAAAAAAAAAAAAAAAAAAAAAATCTTTAATATTTAAAGAACGCCGATGGTGCCGAATTGTTCGAGCCTGAATTCCCATGACGGTCGACCGATCGCCGATTCGGGAGAATTTTGTTTTCGTCTTCCGATCAAAGTAATCATCGAATACATCGGGCCGTGAAATGCAAACATGGGCACGTGCGAGCGCGCAAAAATTTCACTCCGCGCTTCCGACGTCGTGATATTGATCAGCGGAGCGCGTGACGAAACGTCAAAACGACTCTTACATACATATGATACGTTCTTGAATTGATTTTCAGCGCCTCATTCTTTCGCGGACGATGTATACCTGAGTTGCTCGACACTTTCCGTATACGACTAATACTCTAATATAATTGCTTTCTTCTGTGTAAATGATGAGACTTGAAGAAAAAAAAAAAAAAAATAATTGAAACCCACAAGAAAGGCACAATACATCTTAAAAAAAAATAATTGAAACGCACAAGAAAGGCACCATGGTTTTTTTTTTTGTTTTTTTAGTTTTCCTGAACACAAATTCCAAGCACCCTATACAGGATCAGGGCAATCACCTTTTTCCATTAACTACCACGTCCAAATCGTAAACATAACAATGCCACGCTAATTGTTGCACATTTGTTGACAAAATGTATGCATCAAAGCCCACCCGCTCCTGAAATAATCGGTGAAGGGGGCGCATGTATTATCATCATACCACGATATACCTAAAGAGAAAACGCGTCGCCGCCTCGAATTTCGTGATGCCTCGATCGCGACGATTCCCGCGAAAAAATCCAATTGTCACTCTCTCTGCTGCTTTGTAAGTAAGTGCATCGACACACGGATGCACGGGTGGATAGGTGTACACCTGCGCACTTGCGCACAGGATTCGAGGAAGTTGTCGATTCCCCACTGCTCCTCGCTCGATCGGCGCGATATCAATTTCTTTGTTTTCTCCTCGCATTGTTCGATCGTTGGAAGCTCTCCCTGTACTTACACTCGTTATTTTCTTTTCCGTTCCCTTGTATATATACATCGCGCCGCCAGCACCGGTGGCATCATCATCATCATCATCATCATCATCGATCTCCGGCCGTTTACGCACGCATGCATATTCCCTCCGCAGTGCGATAAGCGCAAGGAACGACTGTTCGATCAGCAATATCTTTTCGTCCCGTGTATGAAGTATTATAAAAAGTTATTATCCGTTAAATTTCACCGAGGCGGACTCTTCGGTGCAACAAGTGCAGATAACAACTTTTCAACAAACAATATCTGATTTTGTATGCAGGAGGCCTTTTTTGTCCCTGCACTCTCTAAGTTTGAACAAGCGAACTTCATTCATTGCGCTATAATTTGTCTTGCTCACGAGCGAGGCGACGTTCAGCATCGGACTCTCCGTACACATGCGTACTTTTGCAACCATGCATATTATGTTGATTCCGTATACCAATATATTATTATATGTATTGTACAGACACCGAAATAACAATCCTCCGCCCGCGCGCTCTGTTCTCTTGTTTCCAGTAGGCAGCTTCGCGTCGGACCCACTGGTCAGCGGCTGCATGTCCCCCAAGGACCTGCACAACAGTCCGGTGCCGGTGCACCATCATCATCATCACCAGAGCCTGTCGCGCGACTCCACGGTCGCGCAGGTCAGCTCGAGCCTGCAGTCGCCGCTGCACCAGCAACAACAGCACCACCACCATCACCATCATCACAGTCACAGTCCCGGCGTCGTGCAATCCGCCTCGATGCCCTGCACCAGCAGCAGCAGCAGCAGCAGCAACGTCGGCTCTCTGCAGCACCAGAATCATCGTCTGGTACTCGTTTGTATATATATAACGTTGTGATGCATGATACATGAGTATTTTCATTCGTCGTGTTGGATATTGAAGCAGGATATGCGAGTTTTGCCCTAGTCTTGATTGATAAGTTCGAGTTTATTTCTCGAAAACCGAGCTTTGGAAGTTTCGGGACACGATCCCTTGTTTTCGTTATCGTACACAAACTTCGTGCATAGTTCATGCGCAACCGTTACGAGCTAATTAAATGTTGACTTGTGCTCTACACTTGCAGTACGATGTGAGTTTGATAATATATATAGCAACAGTCCCATATAGCTGGTACATTGTATACCAATCGTCGCGTAATTTTCCACCTTCCAGCTCTTTTGGAGTGTTAAAAAAGCTCGCTAAGCTCGTTTCGAGCGCTTTTACCTTCTTCGTATCCCCTTGAAACTCGGGATTTACTGAATTCCTCAATTTTATTTTTTTATTTTTTTTCGAGCTCCCATCATCTCTTGTTCGCGTACTATTTCATTCCGGCGTAAAAATAAAGGGCCCAGCCGAGATAGCTCGACAACTCGTTCATAATTTCTACAACACTTTTTTTTTTTTTTCATTCTCTTCCATCCAATCGTACAGCCAAAATCCGTCAAGCGAAAGTTCGAAGAGCCCTCGCCCGACCGTTCGGACTTCCTCGAGGCTTCGACGACGACCGGCAACAGCGACCACCTAGCCGGCAGCGCAGTGGACGACAGGAGCGTCGGCCCGCAGTCGAGGGCCTCGCACAGCACCGGCGTCGTCGTCAACAAGCGCTCGCGAGCCAGCCGCGCGCCGTCGGTCAGCAATAACGGGGTCTGCAGCAGCAGCAGCAGCAACAGCCACTCCGCCAGCACAACCACCACCATCACCACGACGACCACCACCGCCAAGAACAAGAACTCCTCTGGTAACAACAACAACAACAACAACAACAACAGCGGCAACAACAGCAGCAGCAGCAGTAATGGGGCAGCCGCCACCGACGCCACGGACGACAATGCGAAGCACAAAAAGCCGCCCTACAGCTACGTGGCCCTGATCGTCCTGGCCATAAGGAGCAGCGACAACAAGAGGCTCACCCTCAGCGAGATATACACCTGGATCATGACCAACTTCCCGTACTACCAGGAGAACATCAAGGGCTGGCAGAACTCCATCAGGCACAATTTGAGCCTGAACGAGTGCTTCCAGAAGGTGCCCAGGGAGCCCGGGGCCGCCAGCAAGGGCAACTACTGGATCATTGGTCAGTGGTCGGGTTGATTATTCATTGTGTTATTCAGGTGTATAGCTGTCATGAGTTTGCTGGCACTGGAAATCCGAGTTTTATGAGATTCATGATATTAGTGGCGTTTTTTAAAAACAATCCGACCGTGACTATTTCGGTAGATCTACTGAAGCAAGCAATTTTTTTTTTTTTTTTTTTTTTTTTTGTCTTTATATGTTATTAGTTTATACATTTTTTTTGTCTTGGTTTGTTGAATTTTAAGCATTGTTGTAATTTTTCTGTTTTCATTGTTGTTTGAGTAATACATGCTTATCAACACTGCTTTCATGCATTTTGTAAGCACGTAAAAATTAATACTTAGATTTCCAGTGCGTGATTGATACTGTACACATTGGGCTACAGCGTTCATCGATGCATCCGTTGTAAACAGCATACAGCTAATATCTTTACCGATAATCCATGAATGCACTTATACAGATCCAACCGCGGGCGAGATGTTCGAGAACAATAACTTCCGGCGACGCAAGCGGATGAAGCGCCCCCCGGCCAACGGCAACCCCTACAGCAAGGGCATGTACAGCAATCCCTACCAGTCTGTCCACATGGGCCACATCAATGCCCCGAGGAGCCTCTTCGGCCACTCGCCACCGGCTTACGGCTCGACCGCCGCCTATTCCCGTTACGAGAGGTAATAGTCGCATAATATTACATTATATTATCAATCTCGCGCTCATGACCCTGCAAATTCCAGCGCCTGGGGCCAGCAGCAGCAGATCTCACCGTACGGCTGCCAACTGCCCCAGCAGTTGCCGATGCAGTCCATGCAGATACCGACGATGAACGGCTACGGCCACCAGATCGCCCCCTCCCTAGGTGAGTTCCTCGCGCAGCCTACCCCGCCCCGATTCCCCGCCCCCCCCTCGCCGCACAGCGACCGAACCCCCGGCTCCCAAAGCTTTTCAAGGGAATTACCTCGATGTTCCAGGCAGCACGAGCGGTTCGACCGCTGTCGCAGCGGCCGCGGCAGCCATAAGCGGGGGTAATGGATTCGCAGGGGGCTTTGCTGCCGCGTGCTCCAGGAGGCACGAGCCCGCGGCCATCAGCGTCACCGAGGCCGTCGGCAGGTGCTCCTACTGGCCGGACAGTGAGTGTTGTTGTTGTTGTTATTGTTGTTGTTGTTGTTTTGGGGAAGTAAATATCATGTGGTTGTATCATGGTACATCGTTGTAAGTACAAAATTAGAGCACCGAGCCCGCGCTACGAGACGGTAATTTATAGTATGATGAGTGAGACAGTAATTGAGCAACTAGAAAAAATCAGAATTTGGTCTGTCGGATGGAATATTGAAAAATATTGGGCACGTATTTTTCTTTTTGCACACAAACCAAATTTGACGGAGTCGAAGCATGCGGGAAAAATCACGTCACCATTCGTGCACTCTATCTCCGTCAATTTTTTTTTATTTGATAATCTCCACTTAACGGATCAAATAGGATTAAAATTGTTTTTCTTCGCAACAACCTGATTCTGTAACTAATTGAATATTTTAAAATAACACTTCAATGGAAATCGGCCTAGTGTACACGTGTAAAAATCAGCCTAACAAGGTTTTTTTAAAGAAGATTTTTATTTTAAAAGAGTTTATTGTGGGCAGGAGAGTGTTTCATCGTTTTTTTTTTGTTTTTTTTGTTGCAGTGATAAAAGAAGATCCAGGCAACACATCGTTGTCACCAAGCAGTACCGTAGGCGTCGCCTCCAATGTGTACAGCTCGACGACGCCCTCGAGCGTTTCGTCGATCGGCTACTCGCCCGTCGATTTCCAGGCACGCTCCAAGTGCTGGTAATCGAGCGCACCCTACTATTTTCAAAATCTCTCTCTGGAAAGTATGTGATTCATTTGTCATGACAATTTCGTTTTTATTTCTGCAGAAATCGTTTTTTTTTTTTTTTTTTTCATCGTAAAAAATGAGGGTTTTTTTGGTGATGGTGAAAAGTAGATTGTTATACTGATAGACCAAGGGAGATGTTTAAAAATTTTATCAGTTTCCTTTCCATTCATGATTTTTTTACCGAGATTTTAGGAGCTCTATCCTTTGTTCTACTCATATCGTCAGGACATATTATTATGCTGTGTAAAAAGATTTGTGGTCAAAAATCGTTACCTGTATATGCAAGAGACGAACGAACTATTTATCAACATGTTTTATTTCAAGTATGCAAGCTGGAACCGAGCTTTCATATGATTTTTACTTTCATTTGCGATCCATTGGATTTTGGTTTTGTTTTGGTTTTTTTATCATTTGTTTTGACGCTCAAAAATTAAAAAAAGAAAACTTACGGATTACTGAAAAATATCGATATATTTTGTCACTGTTTTTGTCGCTTAGAGCTGTGTTAAAAAAGTTGGACAGTATTTTTTTGCACGCCCGTCTTTTAAGATTGAGTCAAGTGTTCAGAACAAATAACTTTTGTACTTCTTCATGGTGCTCTTAAAACTGGTTTTAAGTTCCAGATTTGCAAAAGTTTGCGTACAAAATGTTTATTTGTTTTGAACGTTTACATTGATATTTTTTTTAGAACTGCACTCGGCGCGTGTATGTAAATATATTTTATATATTATATCTCATTGCTAGACATTTAGTTGTTGATTATCAAATAATTATATAGTGCACATAAGAAGCGAATCTCACGCGAGAATGTTTTAGTATCGGAAGTGCGAAGCTACTTTTTACGATTTTCTTCATGACCATATATATATTATTTATAATATGCGTAACAATGGAGGGATATAATACTAAGTATAGCCTCTGTTTAAATTGATGTAACAGATTGGATGATAAACAGAAAAAAAAATAAGATATGTACTTAGTTGTTTATCATTATAATTATGATTATTATTATTATTATTATTATAATACTATGTTAGCGAGAAAAAAGAGAAACAGTATCATCGATGGAACCTTGACATACTTTATTAGCCTATACATTACGTCGTTGTTTGTGATTTTCTCTTGTATATTTTACTTAAGTATAAGAGTCTCGAATTAGACGACACAAACAGAAAATAAAAGCTCACGTTTTATGTATAATTTATTGTTAACATACTATTTATGTACATCGATTTTAACAGGTGTTAGTGTAAATGAAAAAAGAGTAGGTAATTTTTCGGATTTCCACGAGGGTACAGCCGTTATATTATTTCGATGATGTTCATAGTGAAATTCGAGGGTATATGTATACATAATATATAAGTAAATACACAATACAAAAAAATAAATAATTAATGAGCCAGTTGCGATTTTGTGAATCTTATGTTTTAAAGCATTTCTTATTTTCTTTGACGATATCCTCGAAACTCCGTCACCAAAGCTCCGCCCTGCAGCCATTAAGAATTGAGAGCCAAGAGGAAAAGAGAAAGGACGATACATGGGACGGGACGGAGGAGGCAGCTACGGAGCTGCGTTATCTGGCACACAGATCGCCGGCCAATGGGAAAAGCCTCTGGGCTCGCGAAATTTCGTTCTCTCTCGCACCGCCCCACCACAAGAGTCGTCGAGAGATTTTTCCCCCCCGCTAATAGTGTACAGAGCTCTGAATTGTGCTGCAAAGCGCGAATAAAAAGAATAAAAGGCGCAGGTCTTCTATCTATGATTTCAGAGAAGGTGCTGAGAGAAAAAGGACGCCTTGGTTTGGTGTGCTGAGGCATGAAAATATACTTGTTTCACTTTTTATTTGGTATTTCTCAATTCAAGTTGATGCACAATCTTTATAATACTTAACAAAGAAAAACAAGTGAGCCACTCACAATTTCTGAAATTAATAAGATATAATCATCGAATAAACAGTTTTAAACAGTCATTATAACTCTTAAAAGTAAACATCATTCGAATGGATGGATCTGTGAGGTGCATGAAAAGACAAATCCCTCCAAAAAAACCGTTCAGATGGAAAAATTAAAAGTAAGTACTTTTTTTTGGGTAAATTTCCCTTTGATTTGGTACTGTATTACTAGCTAGATCTGACACAGAGGTAAACAAATTTGGGAGAAATGAGAAGTGCAAGGAGAGCACATTTATTAATATATAACTATATGCATATATTACCGTATTTTGAGCGACAGCCAGCAGCTGAGCTATATTATATAGTTTATTGTGGCATTATTAGTACTTGTACTCTCAACATTGTTGATTATTAATCTCGTAAATAATGTTGGTTGCACACGAATAGTGAATAAACGTATAAAATATCCCTGAGAGCTTGTCTAATAGTTAATAATACTTATTCATGAGCATGTGTGTTAACTTTTTTTGGCACTTGATTTTACGAGTGGAGGCGTCATTTATAAATCGATATATGAGTGCGAGACACAGCAGAGATTAAGAATTCTCTTGACGATTGATAAAAGAGCCTTTCATGTTTCTGCGCTTTGCATTTCCACGGGGTTACATACTGCAGTATCGAGTTTCACGAGCGTAAAAAATTCCACTCAAAATATCGTAAAATCAGAGCGTAAAATAATTCTCTAACTTGCCTGTAGTCATGGCTGGCATTCTCGTGCCACTTGATATATTGAATTGGACGTGAACGAAGATAAAATTTTTGGTCATTCGAAAATGCCTTGCAAGTAATAAACTTATTTCCCGTGATGTTATTCTCATTTGATGGACCGTGAGTATCAATGTTGAATAAAAATTTGTTAGAACAATCATTTTTTGTCTTCGATTATAATTCATAATCGACCGCGCAATCGTCATTGCTTTGATTTTTCGCCGTTGATGACACCACTATCCAGTTATAGGGTCCCTAGGATCCCCGCTCCCACCCTCCCCCTAAGGCCTTGTGAGAAAAATCCACCAGATTCCAGCCAGAAAAAAAGAAAGGGTCCAGTTAGCATAGAGATAATATAGATAGAGGAGGGAAGCGAGCCATGATCCGGGGACGGTGGTAGAAAGAGAAAGAAGACGGCGATTTGCATGCATCTCTCTCGCAGCGTGAGCAAAAGAAACTAAATAAGTATTTTACATATTTTTTTTATCATCTGACTTGAGTATACTTAGGGTATCTTCAAAATTTTTGACCACGTAAATCCCTTGTAAGCAATGTATTGCGTATACAATTATTGTGCAACTTTAAGTACCTGCACATCCCTCATATAGTTTACACAATAATCCACTTCATTGATTACTTATCCTCTTAATGATTTATTGCTGTGCAACAGTTGCAGAAGTTCTCTGTGTCCTCTGGTGCAACTATCCTGAAGGTTGAGTTGAGTGCCAGTGGATCACGCAAAACGCAAGTTCAACCAAAAGTGTCGGATAATATCAAAAATAACATTCAACTGCAGTGGAAGGAAAATAATAGAGCCTGCGTGGAAGATGAAGTCACCGATCTGTTGATCAAGTTCTCCGAATGCATACACATAAATAAACAAAAAAAAGTGAAAAATAAAAGGTCGTGCGCGAGCTCAAAATGTCGGAGCAGCAGTTGATGGACGTCGACGACGACGACAATGAGGTACCAATCGAAATGATCGAAGTCCTGGAGTTGAAGGAACCCGACGACGATACGCACGAAATCACGGTCAAGGTACTGTTCGAGGAGTACCCTGAGGGCCCGGAGCTTGAGAGCCTCATCACGATGGATAGGTCGAATGAGAACACCGTCACCGACATCGCCGTGGCTGTGAGTACCGAGTGTGTTCCAAGTTTACTTGATTGCTTGCCTAATGCCTATATGCTTAGACGTTTTTTTTTGTGGACATACTTTATTTTTGCTGGATGCTTTTTTAGATAGTGCTTGAGCTTGTTCTGTGATTGTACTGCTGATGAAATTTTGATTTGAGTTATTTTAATTTATAATATCTGTAAATCTTGTTTACCCAAGTTGGTTAAAGTTTGATGACTGCTAGTTGTATTGTGTAGTGTTACAGTTGAATGTTTTTAATTGTATTTGAGTGCAATTTAAGTATCTTTTCTTGGGACGTTTAAAACATTACATAATAGTATTTATGATTTCTGTGAGAATACATGTTTGTTTTCTTTGCACTTGCCAATTTTCTCATAATATATCTTTTCTAACATTAACAGGCTATAAGAAAAAATTTGGCTGATTTAAATATTAATGAAAGTTGTATACTTTATTTAGCATGTTACATTTTCTTCAGGCTGCAAGTACTGTACTCCAGGATAGTGATCATAATTCTTACATATATGGATGTAAGTCTGTGTCAGATCCGCAATTGAATTACGATTATATCATTGAAATCAAAGGTGACGGTACACGTAGTGGAAGAACATTAAATGAACAATTGAATGTGAGAATAACTTTATTAAAGCATGATCAAGATTACTAAATGTGCATGTACACATGCAAAATACATAAATAACTTTAAACTTATTAACATGCTAATAGACAAGTTCAATTGGTCAAGTGCTTGCTGTTTGAGTCTTGATGAACCAATCCAACAATTTTGCTTATGTTTCTGCTAAAAGCCCTTACTGATTTATTTACTCTAAAATATTTTTGTGTTTGAAATTTTGTGCTAAAATTTTTATCATACCTAATCTGTATTTCAGAACTCACAAGCATCGACCAAAGTAAATCATCTTAGTTTATCGGATAAAGAAAATGAATCGGATATCACAGATGCACAAAGTAAAAGTGGTATGGTCAGAACTCTAAGTGTGGAGAGCATTCAAAGCTCTAGATCAGTTTCACCGTAAGAACAAATTTTGTTTTCATTAGGATAAATTAATTTACACAGATAACTTAGAAGGAAACTTTTTTAGACTTATTGGAAAAAATAATGATGAAGAATCAAACAACGAAATTCAGTTGAACAATAGTTGTCCTGTAAGCATATTTGAATTTTGTAATATAAACAATTGAACGAAAAAATTGTGACCGTATTTTTATTTACAGATTGTTGATGATAATTCAAAAAAATGCGGCCAATCAAATATGTGAGTTGAAATAATATTATGATTAATTATTTTTTTTAACTGTAATCTTAAGCTCTTGTAAAATATTTTTAGATTAACAATTTATCCTCCGCCACCGGAGAAAGGTGGAACGGCTATCTACATAAATGATTATGAATGTCTTGAAAACAATGAGTTCCTCAACGATGTAATCATTGATTTTTATCTATCCTACTTGACACACGAGGTCCTATCGCCAGCCGACAGACAACGCACACACGTTTTTAGTTCTCATTTCTACACACGCTTTGATAAACCATATAAGAGCGACGATGGTTCTAATTATGCAAGTGAAGATGAGAGGCGGCATGCTGGCGTGCAAAGGTGGACAAAAAACGTGGATATTTTTGAAAAAGATTTCATTATCGTTCCAGTAAATGAACAGTGAGTATTAAAATTTGTTTCAATGCTAGGCTAACACTAATCCATGTAATGTAAAATTTGTAAATTTTAGTCTGCACTGGTATTTGGTGATCATTTGTTTCCCTTACTTAGTTGATGATGAGGATAAAGAAGTACCTATTACGGAATTCGAAAATCCAATCTCAATCAAAAGGAGGTGAATACTAATAAACATAAGTATTTTTAAGTGCCTTTTGAAAAGATCGGTATTCAAAATTGGTGGCTTTAATAATTTTTTTAGGCCCTGTATTTTGATATTTGATTCATTGTATTCCAACAAAACTGCGGGAGTGAATAAATTACGAGGATACTTGTCTTGTGAGTACTTTGTAAAAAAAGGTAAAAAAAAAATATTTACATCATCGAATTTAAGCCTTGTAAAACCTAAAATACCAAAGCAGTCGAATGCAACAGACTGTGGGTTGTTCGTGTTACAATATGTGGAAAACTTTTTTAAGGTACGCTTTCAGAGTTATTTTATGTTCAAGTAATAATAAAAAATATCTAAAAAGAAAAAAAAACATTCTTGCAGGACCCTATCGAGGATTACTCAGAACTACAAATAAACTTACGAAATTGGTTTACAGAAGAAATTATAGACTGCAAGCGAGAAGAAATTGCAAACTTGATCCGAAAATTGGCCATAGATTTTCACAAAGACAAAAGTATTAATTTACCGAGTTTGACATTTCCAAAGAAAACACGTGTCGTTAGTCATACAACTAATGATCAGGATGAAGAAACTTCTTGGTTTAGAAAGAAAAATCCCATAGTTAAATGTACCAACGAAGATAAAAAAATTTTCAAACCACAAAGTAAATCCTCAAAAACTTCAAGATTTTTAGAGAGTGAGTCATCTTTGGAACAAGAAACATCTTGGTTTGGGAAGAAAAATCTCATAGTGAAATGTAACAACGAAGATAACAAAATTTTTAACCAAAAAAGTAAATCCTCTAAAACTTCAAGATTTCTAGATAGTGAGTCCTCTTCAGAAGAAGAAACTGTACCACTTCATTACAAACCATCAGACCAAGCAATAGTTCAGCAAAAAAAATCTTTATCCAGTACAAAGCCTTCATTCATTACCAAAAAAAGTTCGTATTTATCTGGTAAAACCTTGCCTTCGGAATCTCAAAAAACCGTCCCATGCTATGCAAATAGTAGCAAGTCTCCTCTGGTAGATGAACCACCGTTAACTTTCAAACATAAAGCTTCGTATCAGCAAGGATCACCACCATATTGCCTTCCCAGTAAATCATTGAAGGGTAAAAAGTTATTCACATCACTTAACAAAACAGTAGATTTAGGAGAAGCAGGAGAAGAATTGGAAAATTCTGTCAAAAGAAGTAGAATTTTTGCAACACCAGCTAATCAGCAAACAAGAGCACACAAAATACTGCAATTTTCGTTACCTTCGATTTCAATGCCTAACATGAATGATCCGTTCTATTCCATATCAATTGCTAATGTAAGTATTATTTTCATCCATCGTTTATATGATTCGGAAATTTAATTTCAAATATACATCATGGATTCCAATATTTGATAACAGATATATTCAAGTGCACAGAAATGTTGAAAAAAATTTCAATGTTTTTTTCATGATTTTTCTGCAGTTTTAAATGTAAAAATATTTTTTAAAACCGATCAAGTTGAACTGAGGGTATCAGATTATATTATTTTTGTTTCAGAAAAAATGAATTTCCTTTTGCAAAAGGAAGTTGTTTATAATTTTGATTCTCTCTCTCTCTCTCTCTCTCTCTCTCTCTCTTTCTCTCATGTCTCATCACAGTCATCAGGGGTACTCAAAAGAGACACCCACCCAGTTGTAACTGTATGCTAAAGTATAGGGTAGTAGGGTACCTAAAGTCTTTAGCATACAATTACAACTGGGTGGGTGTTCTTTTTGAGAACGCTGACTCATCACTTATCACTCATCACTCCTGCATGAAGTCCTGGGCTGTTTTCCGCGCAATCGTCGCCAGTAACCAAGTGAGGTCGGGTTCTATTTCACCGTAAGGTTTACCGACTGACTTACCGACTACCGGTATCGGCGGTATCGTCGCCCCCCCCCCCCCCCCTTTTCCGCCCTGCCAAGAGAGTGGAAACCGGCCGAAATCCCGCATGGCATAATAAACAAGCTGCAACCCGTAACATTCCGACGTACTTTTTACCATAGTTTTTACTTATATCTTATAAAACGATATACTGCTGCAGTGACAGCACTGAAGCGAGCATAGGGTAGGTATGTGCTTACCTACAGTTTATACATGTTCCACATAATTACTTCTCTTCGTGCGGGGCTCGCAAAGTGTCATTTATATTATACATTACCATATATATATTTCGTAAAACGGCGGCCGCGACCGTAAACGCTCATCGGCTCATATCCGCTGACAATAGACCCCTTCATACATTTTTAAATGTGCATGTACGTATTATTTATTACGAATGTAAACATTACTTATATATTATTAAATCTCATCAATATCGTAGCGGCAGAGTTCTTCGAATGTGCAGGGTATTGCGGGTATGTAAGTACATACATAGTATGTATTACATACATAAATACTACATACACAACATATTGACTGACGATGTCAGTCACGTCAGTTGTTGGCACCAGCCTAACGTGTGAGGGATACTAGTCCCGGGCCGGGAGTCGCCTTGGTCGTTTCCAGCGTTCGGATAAATAAGTAATTGTTTCTCAAAAGATAACGCTTTCCATTTTCCTCGCTTCAATAATATAACCCCCTTTTTGGGATAAGTACTGGGATTTTCTAGTTGTTTATAGTTGCTCTTGCATCGTGTACACTATGTTACGTTTATAAAGTGTATGTTCCTGTAGCCATGGCACACTTCCGCACGTCGCCGTCGCGTACTCGCGCTGTTAAAAATATGCGTGACGCGACGCCGGCATACCGACCCATAAGTTTATAAGTACACCATATGATGTGCAAACAAAAAGAGGCTTTTCGCTCGCACTTAAGTACTTTTTGTCGTCCACGAGTTCAACTCTGTACTTAATTTTCTATTCATCATATCTGTAGTGTTTTTTTTCCAAGTAATTCAGAGAAATGACTTTTCTACGTCTATATCAGGTGCATGTACTATCATTTTACCGAACGCAATCAGAGATTCATAGCGTGTACACCTGTGTTGCGTTCGTTAACAGATCATACGATATACTTACCTACCCTAAGTATATATTTATAAGAGAGTTGTAAAGTATATACTTATATTTATAAGCTGTTGGATAATTATCGGTATCTGATCATTCCGTCATTGCAGCCTACTTGTTGCCGAGCGCACCGGCGCACGTTGCGGTTTGCAGCGGTACTTAGCTTCTCGCGAATCTGCCGATACTTCGAACCATACAAGGTCGAAGGTTCTCCCGCATAATATTGTTTATACATTATTTATCATCCAATTAATAGTTCGGAAGGTCGTAGGAGGTTCTTGTATAGTTGATGCACGTCGTCTACGGAGTACGCCAGCTTCACACCAAAAGGTTTCGATTTCTGATACTCCGAATTTCGAAAACTAACATCTGGGAAAACGGCAAAATAGTTTTTTTTACTAATGTATTTAAAAAATTGAAAGCTTGTCAAAGTGTTTGTTGTTTAATTGTATTTGCATGAATTTCAAAAATTATTTTGACCTTTTTTTCCAAAGATTTGGTTTATTTTTAGGTGAAAAGGTCACTTGTCACTTTCAATAAGTTATCGACGCGTTGATTAAAAATGTTTATTAAATCACATATTTAAAAGGTTTTTAAATTTTAATGTTTGGAATCTGAGCCTTATTTTTTAAGACTTTTTTCTTTCGAAACAAGTAAAATAAATTGACTCTACATTTGTTTGTAAAAATTTTACGTAAAATTTTTCAAGTTATTCACCATCCTAATTGTGTGTCTGGACACACGAACCGCATCGCCAAGCAGATCGTTGAACTTTTATGCACGCAAACTGTTGTCTTGAAAAATTGTATTCTTCGACTTTTTGTTGACAAAGGGAAATGCTATTGGTTAAGGAGCTTTTGGTACATACAGCGCGAAATTTTTTCGCTTACCAAGCACGGGTGTGCCGGTGCTGGGAATGTGCCGTCCTAGCTGACTTGTTCCTAACATCCAGCTTTGGTTTATTTAAAAGTTGTCAGTGAAAGAGCGAGAGTTGGTTTTCAAACAGAACATGCAGCGGATTCATATAATAACTTTTTAACAAAATTTAATTATTCCAAGTTAGTTATCGGTCATTGCCAAAACTGTAAGAAAATGCTGCTATAGAAATAGCTAAATCCATGATGAATACTTGATTAAAAGTGGAAATGGTCGATTGGAAGTGCGAATTTCATGAGAGCCCAACAATCAACTATCTCTACTCCTCCGGTTGTGTTATACCAAAGTTTTATCATTCATTTTTAATTGATCATGTATAATTTTATTACAGAATAGCAGAATATCTGGTCCAAAACTTTTGAATTCGTTCAAAATAAAAAAGTTATAGTAATAAGTAACATAATTTAGATCTAGTTACAACGTAATTTTCACAAATAAGTATTAAAAATACTGTTATCAGCAGGAGAAATAAGTTTTTCAAAAGTGTGACATACTAACTTATTTGATGTAAAGTTTGTTTTATAGTCCATAAGTATATTTATACGTCTTTTACGTTTGATTACTCAATAATGTTACCGTGTTTTTTTTACGATGTGATATATTATCAAGAAATTCTGTTAGACGGTTGTTAAGTAATGATATTTATGCTTATTTTATAAAGTCTCATTTTGATACACATCTTGTACAAAAAAAAAAAAAATATGCATATTGTTACAGAGTATTCGTGGACTGCTATAGATTCAGTCGTTATTTAAAAGCTTTATAATATATTCTATATAAGTTGTTATCACCTAAACTACAAATTCTCTGTGCAAACAGAAAAAAATCTTCAAGATCAAAGCTTTATAGCAATCTTTGTCTTGGATGTAACAATCATGAATAATGTATATAGATATATTTTTTCAAGTACTTCAAATCAGTGGTGATATTATAATAAAAATATAAACCATATCAATGAATTTCTTTTGAATAAAATACCCATGTACTAATAACCATCTTTATCGTAAAAATTTTGATGTGTCGAATCATGTACTAATTTTTGAAAGCCTTTATTCCCAGGTATTATTTATTTCATGACAGACAGACTGTGTGCCCTAAAATAAAACCAACTGTAGGGCATTAATTTTTCTGTCCATTACAAAAGACAAGTATGAAAGCACTGTAGAGTAAATAAAGGACTCGAAACACCTATATAAGACTCTCAACATTAATTCCAGAAGAATCGCTTGCATCGTAAGTATAAGTATATATTTAATTTTCATTTTCAGTCGAGCAAGAAAATTCGAATATCCATAGCAAGATATCCAAGTATCAAAGAGCGATGGTGCATCCAGAACATGAGGCAAGCAGGGAACAGCAGGAGGGTGCCAATAACACATGCGATTGCAAGAGTTCTGATAGTATTCACATATTCCAGTCGATGAGGATAGACGAACCTGCTGAAGCGTCAATTTATCGCAAACCGGACGAGGATCAGCTAAAGGTGCTGGTCGCGCCGGATGTTGGATACCAGTGGCTGATTCATTTTCAGCTACCCAAAGGCAATCATTTCAGCTGTAAGGTCGAGCATCTCTTGACGATGGTAAATTTGATCAAATCTCAACTATCCTTTATGTATGAAAATGAAGTAATTTCGTGGATTCAAAAATAATTTTAAATAGATTTAATTGGTGCATCTCTACGTGCATCTTATAAATTTTCCTATTATGAAAGTACTGAAATACAAATGTTGTGCTGGCGTTTGAAATTGTGAATAGTAATTAAAATTATTGAATGATAATTAATGTGATACCAAAAATTTGATTTCTTAGGTAAGGTCGAGACTGCATGAAGAAGAAATTGTTTGTACTTATTTGATAAAACATGATCCCCTTCATAATGTACGATATGTTATTAATACGCGAAAAACAAGTCACAATGAACAAGATGATATCAAAATATTAAATGATGTTTCAATCAAAAAAAGTAGCTGTTCTGGCGAAAAATTGTAAGTTTTAGTTTAAGTGAAAAGTTGCATGGGCAAATGATCGAATAATTTTTTTTTAGACAAAAACGTAGAAGATACTCGTCAGATTCGTCTTATTCTACTTCGACGAAAAGCAGTGATGATGTATGTATACGCTATGGATACTTTAATACTGAAAAATACATGTATAAATTTCATTATTTATGGTACAGGTGATTACCGTGCAAGATTCTAATACTAATCAATGCCTCACTTTAAATTTTCGAAGGAATACGCAAGTGTAAATATAGTCTTAATTATTATAGCTCGATTGCAATCATTTTTTATTAAGAGTGACAACTTATTTGTGATGAAATTTTTTTCCAGTATTTTAGTATACCCCAAACCGCCCATCAAGTATGGAATTACCATTACAATAGACGATTTTAAGTGCCTAAATGAGGATCAGTTTTTGAACGACATAATTATAGATTTTTATCTAAAATACTTTTCTTTAGAAAATCTGTCAGATCAGATTAAAAAAAGAACGTACATATTCAACACGTTCTTTTATACAAAACTTTCAGACCCAAAATGTACACCGACAAACGCGAACATGAGTGTAGCAGATGTACAGCACGCGGAAGTGAAGAGGTGGACTAAAAACATTAATATTTTTGAAAAAGACTATTTAATTGTTCCTATTAATCTAGAGTGAGTTAAATTTTAGAAATCATGTTTAAATAATATTTTAACGTTGCCAGCTTCTAGAACAAATATTTAACAAATAATTACAGTAAGCATTGGATTTCGGCTATCATCTGCTATCCTGCTCTCGTTGAAAGGAATTTGAAGGATAGTCGGTCAGGTTGTTTGGATGGATCAAATAATCAGTAAGTTTTTTTCATAAAAATTAATAAAATAAAATTTTTTTAGAAATACACTATTTAGTGTGATGATTTATTTTTAGTCCATGTATAATAATTTTTGACTCCTTGTCTTCGTTTACTCTTGGAAGAAAAAGGATTGTAAAGAATTTAAAAAATTATTTGGAATGTGAATACAAAGAACAAAATGGTGGAAACTTATTGTTTTTTGGTGATATAGAGGTATGCTATGCCGATGTACCTCAACAGACAAATGACAGTGATTGTGGTGTATATCTGTTGCAATTTGTCGAAAGTTTTTTCCAGGTAATAGTCCTACTTAATGATTCATCATATATAATTTAATGTAACTTTTATTTGAATTGACTAATCATTTTAATCAAATATTTCAGGACTTAGTTGCTACAAATTCGTTGCATCTACTTAAAAAACCACTTAGCCATTGGTTTAGTGCTGATGTTATAAAAAATAAAAGAATGGATATAAGAAAACTAATAATTAGATTGACTATTGACTCAAAAGAAGAAAAAAAATCTCGTTTTACTCATTGAAATTATCGCTTGTGATTTTGTGAGAAATCAAATTTACAAAAAAAAAGTTTAATAATATTCAAAGTTTAGTTCATTTATATATGCCCAATCAAAGAAAGAAACGCTCAGAGACGTATAATTATATATATAAAAATAATATTTGCAAAATATATTTGTATTTACTGTTGTGAGAAAAATAAATATCTATTAAATATTTGTTCGTTTGTAGTAATAGATTATCAAAGTTGTAATGTTGATCAAGTGCCTTGTAAAAGTAAGTTATCTTGTAATAAACTGCTGTGAACACAAATGAGGATTTTTTTCTTCGATTAGTTAACATTTAATTTTTAAAAAGATCCTACAAAACTATTTGATTCTTATTAAAGAGCTGTCAGGAAACACGAGGGCAATAAATTGTTGAGCAGTCTTCTTGCTTCCTCTATTTGTGTCGCGACAAAGCGAGCATTGGCTCAAACAGTTTGTAACCCAGAAATACCATACTACACATGAAGCTGAGAATGTTTTGTATTTTGAACTAAATGTGGGGAAAGTATGCATGCATTCCGTTAATCACCAAGATCGTGTGCAGTAAAAAATTCATTTTGATGTTGATTTCCAACAAATATCGGTAAAGCTCCAATGTTACAGAAAGAGTAGTTAACTACTACTATACGTTACGATTAAAATTTTAAAATAAATCCCATAGCCATCCCTACACCCTCATAAATATAAGCTTAAGTACATTGGCCTCCGATTTCCAATGTTTTGCTTTGCGTCACGTACGGCGCTCGTGCTAAATGCTCGATTTTTTTCGTACAAGTCGAGTGGAAGCTCTTTTTGACTTTACAGTGTACTTTCGAGCGCAGAGCCAAAGTCGACGGGAATAATCACCGGATGCAAATTTGTGCGAGCTGCGCGGTTGTTGAATGATATATTTTACGAGTACTTATGCATTGTTCCGATGCGAGCTACTCGCGCTTGTTTTAGAATGCGAAACTTTGTAATATCCTGCAACAGTTTCAGGGTTCAATGGTGAAAGATTGATTTTGTATAATTAGAAAAAGCAAAGCAACCGTCAACACATTTTTTAGTATCTAGTATTTTATGATTAATTTTCTTTGTGCGGCAAACGAATTAAATTACTTGCATGTAAATATTCAAATATGCACTTCTACAATCGGTTATATTCGGTAAAAGTGACTTGTAAACGTTATCGCTAAAAATTATTAGATAACATAATTTGGTTCATTTACTATCCTTTCGATAAGATACTGATATATTTCTCAATACTTAAAATATTTGCTTTTATCGCAGAAGCTTTTTAGTGTCAAAAGAATGTTTTTTTCGTGAATCGCGCAGGCGTTTTAGTGATATGATACTTTCTCTGTATTCTCTATTTCAAAGTTTAATCCAATAAATGCACGCACAGTCAGTTTTTTTTTTAATTTTGTTTCAGTAAACAAATTATTCATTGTTTTTTAATTTAATTCTTTATTTTAATATTTTTATTTATAAATAAAAAAATTGTATTTTATATTAGTATTTAGTATCGAACGCAATTTTGTATTTTAATTTGATGCCTTGTGATATTTTGGTATTTTTTTTCGAGTGCATGAAAATATGCTAGGTTTTTTACCCTTTGGAACCAATTGATTTACAAAAAATTTTAGATCGATTTTCTTAATGGTATAAATTTCATACAAAAATCTATGTATACATGCAATATAATCAAAGTGCTAAGATCAATTTAATAATAGTATTACAAGTTTGAAACGATATTAGCTACTCAAGTGAAATTAACGAACCATTAATTTTTTTTCAAGTTTTCAACTCTCCAGCCGTCGATTGAGAAAAGAGTTACATCAAACGTCAATATATTTAGGAAACAGCATTTGACAAATCTGCTGATATGACAATAAAAGTTATCGTAAATATTTATCATTAATCTTATACCTTAATCTAACAGCTAATTGGCTAGGATTAAATGAACTGTCTTTAAATATAACAAAAACAGTATTCATGACTTTTGGAAACTACTGTGATAGCGTACCAAGAAATATTAGTATAACTATAAAAGATAAGGCAATACAAAGAATAGAATACCGTAAATATTTAGGATTAATTTTTGATTATAACTAAAGATGGGACAAACATATTGAACATTTAATAAAAAAAAAAAAAAATATTTAATATACATATGTTACCAAATCTCAAAATATATGGACCATGATACACTAAAAAAAATTCATCACGCCTTTTTTCATAGCGTTGCAAATTATGGAATAGTAGCATGGGGAGGAGCCTACAATAACACAATATAAATTTTACAGAGAATACAGAAAAGAATACTAAAAATAATCAGTATAAATAATTTTATATTAGACAATCCTCTACCATAAGACAAAATTTTGCGTATGAATCTTTACGTTCATACTACCAAAAGCTAAAACAGCAGTATATGAATTCAAAAAGCATAACCAGAAGAAAACTTATACAACTATCAAAAATCTTGAAAACAGTTAGTACTGATAAACAGTTACATTACAGCCATAAAACTATATAATGAGTTGCCTATAAATTTAAAAACAATTGACATGTTAAACCATAGTTTCACGTATCCACTCTCATTTAAGTATCTAATTTATCTCAGTTATAGAACAATAGTTTCACGTATCCACTTTTTTAGTATATCATTAGTTCTATTGTTCTATAACTGAGGTAAATTAGATACTTAAATGATAATGATTAAGATGGCAATATCATTGCTATTGTTTTGTACCACTTGTATACTCTGGTCAAATAAAATAAATAAATAAATCAAAACGATAAAATTTTATTATGGAATTTTTTTTTCCGACAGTAGTATATAAAAACAGTGTAATAAACAATAACAAATTCTAGTTTAGGAAAGGTTTCAAAATGCATGGCTGCAAAAATTATAATATACATTAAGAAATTTATTAAAATAACGATAAGAATATAATATAATTCATAAAATTCACAATTTCTACAATCAATCGAACGCAGATGAATTAATCAATCATCTGCTCAAAAATATCATCTCGCATTGTTAAAGTATTCAGTATCCCGTGTCATTACAAAACAATGTATATAACTCTATAAAAACACTGTTGTAACGTAAAAAAAAAAACAGTTGGACAAAATAATCTAGAAATAATACGGGATATCAGCGTCTTGTCTGTGGAATGAAAAAAGTGACAAAACTCTCATCTGTGTTCATCATTATCTTTTTATCTTAATAACAAGCCTGAGGAAGCATCATTCCTCGTGCATGTATATATTATATTTATTTTATAGTTATACATTCATATAACTATGAATTATTCCAGTGTTATGATAAAAGCGCCACGCGTGCGCAAGACTTTACATTTCATACTCACGCACACTTTGCATGACATCATACGCGATCTTACAAAAAGAGGCGAAATAACGTTAAGACACAAGATTGGCGAGGCGAGGACGGCATTGAGAATCTCGATTTATATTTCCATTTTTTTTTTCATTCTTTTTACAACGAGCCACAGTGCCATCCTCCTTCGCTTACGCAGCTTCTTATACAGTAGTAGTGCTAAAAAATTCTCTTGTGTTAATGACACTTTTGGACTTGAAGACTTCGCCTCTCGGTTTCCTGCGCGAGGAATAACTTGCGGTAAAAAAACGAATGTCTCTCGAGAACTTTGCCTTACAGAGCTCGCTTGTTCTTCATGTGCCTCATTCATTTAGTGCTTTTTATCCATCGAATATGTTGATTTTATTATTTACTTTAGTTTGATTTGGCTTTCAATAGTCCTCATCAGTCATCCAGTATTTCTTCATCATCCAAATTGACGTCCTGTAAATATTTTTTGCATTAATTACTTTTGGGTTTGTTAAACTCACATTAAAGTAAACAAATTTGTCACTAATATTACTTGATTAGCTACGGTAAATATTTATCAAACGGAGAAAAAACTAATTATGAAGCATCTCAATTTTACTTTTACTCTTCTCGTAAGGTAGGAAAATCTTTATAAAGGTGCATATCGACACCACACTAAAAAATCAATGCTTGGAATAAATCACTTCTACAGGCTTGCAACGTCTACAATTCACAAATGCGAATTTAATACTCACATCAACGTTTTGGTTGCACCTGAATGTGTGAAACCAGCGCATGCAAAATGAATTCGTCAATTAAAAAGAAAAGAAAATTTTCCCAGTGTTTCACGTTTCCAATTTAGTGTAAGCATTGCACGCTTGAAATCGCATACAGTTACTTTTACATGCTTAAAATGTAATTCACAACGCGTATTTAAAACATTTGTCAAACAAAACCATAAGCTTACACTCGTGTCGATGTTCTCGTCGATGTCGAGATCGAGATCAAGGTCATCATCGTCGACTGTGAGTGGTCTCGTAGTGCTCGACGCCTTTACAGACGCTGACTTGGTAAGCGCCGATGCTGCAATTTGCTTTTCAATGTCAATTTTATTTAAACTATCTGTTATCGCCACCACATCATCTCCGCCATTCTCTAAAGGTAGAGGCTCGTCACTGTGACTCGACGATGCTCCACCCATTGCTGCTAAATACTCTTCTTTAGCGTTTCGCTTAATATTTGGCTGTAAATATTAAACGAAGTATTAGATTTTTCACGCATTAAATTATCTAGATATTTCAACTGTTGAAATACATACTGTTAAAGTAGGGTACAATGAAGCGGGTATGCGCTCCTTGTGCTTTTCCCTCATAAACTTTTCAACCTCTAACGACTCTCTGTAGCCAGGGAACAGATTCTCGTATTGTTCTGGATCTGCTAGACTCTGGCCAGCTTTTTCGTTAATCGCCGATAATTTTTCTTTCCACAATTTAACTATGGGCGAAATTTTGCTGGGCGCGTATGTTCGGGCGAAGAACGCCGCCTCGGGTATCCGGTCGGTCTTGACCAAAATGTCTAGGCACTTGTCGATATCGCCAAGCATAAAATACGACAGGAACGAGATATTGTTTTTTCCAGCCTCGTCAGAAGAGTTTGCTGCAATAATAAAAAGCCACTTTTAGTTGCACATTCGATGTCACAGTGATCATAAGATCCATATGTTTGGTTGCATATTATGTATCACCTAATTTTTCAACCATCTCCGCATTGCCGGTACTTGTCGCGAGCAAAAGAAGTCCGGCAAAGTCTTCAGCTTTGTGCAAGCATTCCTGGGCAAGGCGAAGTTTTCCCTGCTGCGTCGCCAAAGCAGCTAGTTGACGCCACTTCTGCTGGATGTTGGCCTCTTTCGCAAGTTCGTATGCAGTTTCGAGATTTTTGAGCGACAAAGCCAATTCGAATCTGTGCTCTGGATCTGTCGACACTGCAAGAGCTTGTTCTTTGTAACCCTGGATAAGAATGATAATTTTAAAAATGAGATAACCCCAACCATATAAATATCAACAAAAGATCACAGTGGTTCACCTACTTGTTTTTCCAGGAAATGAGCAACGCGAGTGCGATGCTCTTTGGGCAACGTGGGTAGCACTTTGTTTGCAGTCTCGAAATCTTTTCGCATCACGGCAGTCTGGTACTCCAGAACGGACAGTAGCAAGGAATAAGATACCACCGACAGTTCCTTGTCGCAGAGATACAATCTGTTATCTTTTTGAACGTACCCCAGCAAGTACATTGGTCTGTCCAAGTGTGATATAGTGACAACTTCACCTCCAACAAAATAATTTACTCTGTTCACACTGTTTGTGTATATAAAACAGTCGCCGACCCACAAACCGGTTTTCACTACGTCGTTCATTTGTGCGATCATCTAAAAAGTACAAAAAATCTCATGGTACACTGTAGATACACAAATATTAAGTAACAGAAGCTTGGTAAGCACCTCAAAAGCTCCTTCAATATCCTCAGTATTTTCGCTGGACGTTTCGACAACTTCCGCGGCGTACTTGAGGATGTAATACTGCTCGGTTGTAGCGAGTGCAACAAGAGAACCGTTCTCCGTCCAGTACACATGGGTCGGCTGAATATCAATGCGACGTATAAGCTTCAGTGTATCCCAATCGTAGAATGAGAGACCTGAACTCGAATATATGCCGAGAAAGAAGCCACCAAAAACACCTAAAAAAAACCATATTTATAAATTACGACAAAATAATTTTTACAAATTATTTTTGTTAATGATTATAAGTCCATGAACGTACTTTCAGCTCCGAAATCCGGCTTGAAGCTCTTCTTTTCTTTGAAATTCTTAAATACTTTGACAGTGGAAGAGCTTTCTCTTACCGCATAATAACTGGAATTACTGGAGTCTGAGGCCCAAACAAATTCAAATGCCTGGCCAAAAGCTTTATTTCTAAGGGCCATCGAGGTATAAATAATGTATTCCCCATCACCACACACTACCAAAAACCTTCCATTTGGACTGTGCTGAATGGTTTGAGGATATATTTCACAAGCACCCATGTCTTTCACGACCAATGGCAGTTTCTCGCCATCCTGAACCTCTTCACCTAGAGCCTTGAGATTCACTTGCTGAATTTCACTGTGTTTGGCCCAGACTATCTTACCACCTAAGGAATCCATGGACACAGCAGGCTCTTCGCGACCAACTTTTATCATAACGCTACCCTCGTCATAGCCAAGAGCAACATTGTTCGAGCCTTTCATAGAGGCAATGGACCATAGTCTCTCAAAACCATAGTTGAGAGGTGATTCCAGTCTATAAGTGCCAGCATGCCAAATTCGTACCGTGCCATCTTCCGAGCCGGTTAAAATGATTGGCAGCTCAGGGTGAAAACAAACAGCTGATATGTTTTGAGTGTGGCCTTCCAATGTTTGTACACACGTTTTGTTTTGATAGTCCCATATTTTGACATAACGATCATCAGCACCAGAGATCAGGTAAGGCTTATCCCCTCCATGGTAGTAATCCACGCAGTTGATGCCTTTCTCATGGCCCTCGAGCGTAAAGTTTGCCGTGGACGAACCCAACTGCCAGACCTTGAGGGTCCTGTCGAGAGACGCGCTGGCAAATGTGTTATTATCTTTGGGATTAATAACTATTTGCATGACGTAATGAGTGTGACCTTCAAACACTTGTTGACAGAGCCATGACTTTTCCCAATTCCAGAGCTTTATCAGTAGATCATCTGAAAATTCATTCGCAAGGTTTGAATGTATGAATTTATATTGCATTGTAGCGTTTCATGAATGATGAAAAATCAAAACAGAGTACAAACCACTGCTGGTGAGGATGAACGGCTGGGTGGGGTGAATGACAATACACCTGACGTAGTCGCTGTGCGCCTCGTAGGAATGCACGCGCTCGAGGGTGTTGTAATTGAAGACCCTGATCTGCATGTCATCCGAGCCCGTGATCACCCAGTTCTTCCGGGGCACAAATTTGGCTGCCCTGACAGGCTGATCGCAGACCTCGAAAGTCTTGACGAGAGTCTGGCTTTCGTGATTCCAGATGTTGACGTTGCCTTGGTACAACGAGCAGAGCATCCAGGGCTCGGTGGGATGGAGGTCGACGCATTTCACGCGGTCGGACCTCGCTGTGAGCTTGCGCTTGATGTCGAGTCTCAGCGGCTGAAACATTATCATCCATCATAATATATTGTCGTCTGTCGATCCGTTTGACGTGTCAATCAAATCAATTTCGTCAGCTACGACAGTTGCAACCCAATCCGCGAAAAATTTCTTCATGAAAAATGAGCAACGACCACGATCAACCCGCGACTCCGAAATTTGCCCTTTGAGCCTCTTTGACAACCGAACAGATGGTATATATTTGACATGTATAATTTGACGGCTCGATTAAAACTCGTAGCGATCAGGAGCGAAAAGATGTTGACATGGGCATCGACGAGAGAGCACGAATTCGTCACGCAGAGCTGTTTGCTGTCGTTTTTAACTGGTGCAGCGCGAGGAGAGTGCAGATGATATCGAGAGTAGAACAATTGTTGCATTATACCTATCCGTTGTTGGGGTTGGGTCTGCACGCACGACTGTATAATTTGAGTATGAGTGTATACTACTTATGCGCTTACCATTTCGACTGCCTGGTTTTTTTATCAATCAAACAGCCGCCGACGACAATGAACTCCTGAAGAACTTGGCAGGTTGTTGTGGAAGATCGCTCGTCTACGGGGGATGAAACAAAATAATATATACCACGGGATACAAACAATACACACGAGAGTGGACTGCTGTGGCTGTGCTGCCGTTCGGCGGTGGCGGCACGCTCGCGGGTGGAGACTGGAGAGCGGGGAAAAAGGGATAATTCTCTTTCTTGCACAGCAGCCTCACTTTCCTCCGCGGACGACGTGGCGCGCCGCGGCGTGGTCTGTGGCGTCTGTTTCTGTGTGCGTTTGTGTGCGAGATATTTTCATATTTTTTTTTTTCTATCGCAACTCGCAATTCTGTCAATTTATTGCGTAGGAGGACTGGAGGAGTGTGTTTTTTTGAAGACGAGAAAACCGCAAAATGTAAATACTTGCTTTTGAAAAAAAAACACAAAGAAGCATCACGTGTATTTTTTACACTCATTTGAAGAATAAGTACATGAGTATGTATTTTTTGTAACAAGTAGAGATTGTAGAGAAAATGTACTTAGACTTTTTACATGTTTGTTCGATAAAAAACTGTTTTCAGTTGCTCTCATTATATTGGAAATTAATAAAAGCATCTCTGTATACAGACGTATACACGTGAATTTAGTAAATCTTAAAATGATCAGAAATGGGGTTTATTTTTTTACAAACATTCAGAATGAGACTGTTTTCAGAGTACAAAACTGCGGATGTAAATTATAAGTATGCTTGTTCAGTTGAAAACATCATAAGTAAGATTAAGTATAGATTGTATTTTTGTAATTTATTTTTATTCAAATTATATCTGTAGAATTTTTGAGAGTCAACTTGAATTTATAAGATTTTTGAAAATATATTGCAGTTTTTCTTTACTCGTTCTATACATTATAAACCATAGATCAAAACGTAAAGAAATTTTATTTCGATCAACAAAAGGTCAGTCAAATAAGTCAAATTAAATAGTACCGCCACTTTTTCTAGAGAATTTTTTTTATCCCTAGGACCCTAGCCTTAGTCTAGGGATTATTTCAGGTTAGGCTTACTACCTAGCTCAACCCCTAACCCTAAACGACGTTTTTATTGTTGTTTTGACCATGAGTTACTAATATCAAACATTCCTGACACTTTACAGGAAATTATCAATAGTTTAATCATTTCTGCTCGATCGAATTACTTTCTACAATATTTAAAAGGTTAATAAAGTAAGATAAATCCAAGTTTCTTGAATATTTTCACAAAAAAAGTTAGTTTTAATTAAGAAACCATGTGTAAACAGAGATCAATAAAAAGCACGTCTGTCTATAAATTATAAACTTTACAATAAACGTTACTCTATTGTACGTATTGCAAAGTTTGAATATTCATTTTCATTCATATTAGACATTACATTGTCTTACAGTGTGTAATACTGTGACGAAAGATCTTTTTCCTACTTTAACACAATATGACATTTTAGTTAAATTTATTGAATTAAATATTTGCCATTTCAGTACAAAAAATGTCAGGAGAAGAGAATAGCAGGCCAATGTCAAATGCCTCTGCAGAAAGTGGCGGGCAAATGGTCACAAGCACATCACAAAGCTCGAGCAACATTGCAGAATCAAATGCTATGCCAAGACAAGAGCAAGCCAGCCGGCAAAATAATCTCCAAAGAATACACCAGCGCAAGCAGCAGGTTTTCAATTTGCCACAGGTTAAAAAACTATTGAAACTAGCTAGCTACAGTGCTTGCCAAGTTGATGAGTGCAAGTGCAATGGCTGGAAGAATGCACAAACACATCCAAAATCCAACCAGAGAAACGAGCCACAGCCAATCGCAACTTTCACAGATCCCTGCAGGTGTTGCAGCCACACTTTGGAAAATCACGTGTCACACTTGGTCACACAATCGGATGATATGATTAACAAATTGCTGGGCATGGTTGTTGACGTGGATAATATTTTCATGGGCATGCACAGAGAAGAGGATCTGGACACAAAAAGGGTGTATTACTATCTATTCAAGTTACTGAGAAAAAGTATCTTGTCCATGACCAAACCAACAATAGATGGACCTTTGGGACAGCCTCCTTTTGAGAAGCCCAGTATATCCAAGGCAATAACTAATTTCGTGGCCTACAAATTTGGCCACTGCTCCCAGCGCGACTGGCAATCCATGTACGACTTGGCAAAGATGTTCCTACACTGCTTGAATCATTGGAACTTTGAGACTCCTAATGCCAGAAGAACTGCCATGACCACGGACGACGCGCCAGCTTACAAGATTAATTACACAAGGTGGCTCGTTTTCTGTCACGTTCCTGCCTTTTGTGATTCTCTTCCCCATTTCGATACCACCATTGTCTTTGGCCGAACAATGCTGCAAGCGGTTTTCAAATCAGTTTGCAAACAGTTGATGGACAAATGTCACACTGAGAAGGACAGAATGTCGATGGAGAAACGCGTACTTATATTAAATCACTTTCCCAGGTAGGCTAATAATTTTATTGGCTAATTTTCATTTGTAATCATAACAATACCTCAAAATAAATGATAATGTACGGCTTTCAGATTTCTTCAGATGCTCGATCCCGAAATTTATGGAGAATCCTCACCAATTTGGGATCCAGAGTTCAAACCAGCTCTGCCTCCATATTTGCAAGCGTCCGTTGACCTCAAGCCTATTCCCGGACGCAAGTCTGGTGAATTCGAGAAAGTTACGGTCGCGCCCAATGAAAAGGATAACTTTACAACAATCAACATCAGTCCTGGATTGAAGAAAATTCAAGGTAAACGAACCACGAATGTAGACATTAGAAGCGACTCGAAGAAGCGCAAAACCGATGAGGCGTTTGAAGACATATCCGAGGAGGTAGTCACCAAGATCATCGCAACCATTAAAGATCCGAATTTCATGTTTGGCTTGGATGCTATATTCCCGCCAAATGCTCCGCGCGATGAAACGCCCAAGCTCGAGGAGAGCAGGAAGATTATAGAATTCCACATCGTAGGTAACAGTCTTACTAAGCCAGTGTCCAAGCAAACGATGCTCTGGCTTATAGGACTGCACAATGTATTCAGCCACCAGCTGACGAGGATGCCGATGGGATATATATCGCAGTTGGTCTTTGATCCGTGAGTATCCTAAATAATTTTTCTTCATGTACTTCTGAACTCGGCCTTACATTTATTGAGAAAAAAAAAAAAAATATTACATATAATTCACTCAGGAAGCACAAAACCCTGGCGCTGATAAAGGATGGACGACCAATTGGCGGTATTTGCTTCCGTATGTTCGCCAGCCAAGGCTTCACCGAAATCGTCTTCTGCGCCATGACGTCCGAGCAACAGGTCAAGGGCTACGGCACCCACTTGATGAACATGCTCAAGGACTACCACGTCAAGCACAACATCCTGCACTTTCTCACCTTCGCGGACGAATACGCCATTGGCTACTTCAAGAAGCAGGGCTTCAGCAAGGAGATCAAGCTCCCACGGATCGCTTACCAGGGCTACATAAAGGAGTACGAAGGCGCGATGCTGATGCACTGCGAGCTTAACGCCAGGATCGTCTACACGGAGTTCACGACCGTGGTGCGCAAGCAGAAGGAGATCGTCAAGCAGCTGATCTACCAGCGCCAGCAGGAGATACAGAAGGTCCACCCGGGTCTCACGTGCTTCAAGGAGGGCGTGCGTGGCATTCCCGTCGAGTCGATACCCGGGATCCACGAGACGGGATGGAAGAACTGTGCTCAGACGCGCACGCGCGGGATCGCCAAGGGCTCCCAGGGCCCCGAGCCCATCGAGGCGAGCCTCGACGTTCACGACTCGCTTTACAACGGCTTGAAGAGCGTGCTCGCGAGCGTCAAGAATCACACGGCGGCCTGGCCGTTCCTCAAGCCCGTCGACAAGAACGAGGTGCCCGACTACTACGACCACATCAAGTATCCCATGGGTGAGTGTATCCCCGCGTGGCCTTTACGACCAATTTTGAAATTTTGTAATAATATTGTTTCAATTTCTTTTATTTTCATCACAGATTTGAAAACAATGACCGAGCGGCTCAAGTTCCGTTACTACGTGACGCGACGGCTCTTCATCGCCGACATGACGCGCATCTTCACCAACTGCCGTCTGTACAACGGCCCGGACACCGAGTACTACTCCTGCGCCAACTCCCTCGAGAAGTACTTCCAGACGAAGATGAAGGAGCTGGGGCTCTGGGACAAATAGTCGAGAGAATCGTTGCTGTCCTCTGTCGACTGCAATATTATTACACCCTCTGTCCCCGATGTCGCTCCCCTCAGTAATGACGACGATGATGACGATGACAATGACGACGTCGTTGAGTTACAGGAGTGAGTGATCTGGAGAATTATGTGTGTTTACGGGTTCGAGGAATTGACTTTTTAAGTGAGATCTTTGGCGAGTTTCGGGGTTGGGTCCGTGAGAACGCTACTTTTTTAATAACTTTGATAATTCCATCCGAGAGCGGTTGCAGCATCTCATGTGGGTCTGTCTTTTCAACCGTGCTGATGGATCGATTGGACATTAAACTGTAAAGATAAGAAAATGTATTATCGAGGAAAATATCTTCGTGAAAGAAAATGATTTTCGAAGCTTAGAAAAAAAAAGTGCTTGCATTGTATATATACATCGAGACTGTTTTATCATTGTTGAAATGAGAAAAATATCGTGCGTAAGTTTGATGCAATGTGTGATTGTTGGAACTGATCAAAAAACAAAACGAACACAAGAGCGTCAGCGCTATAGACTGAATTATAATTATTATTAATTAATGATAGTAATAATAAATTAAATTAAAGTATATGTACGAACTTGTATCATCGATAGTGTAAACTCAATATAGAATTGAACATCGTAAATACAAGACGATAAGATGTGTAAGATGTATATATATATGATTAAGATACGCCACTACTATTTCAGGATATCATTGAGCTGTTGAATTTTTGAAAAAGCGACGGTACATTGTGTCTTTTTTTCGTTCGCTTGTAATGTTAGTTTAATAAATCAGTAATCTTCCTTCACAGATGCCTTTTTCATCTTTTACAAATTCCACGGTACGAAAGAAAAAAAGGAGGGGATTTTTTCAGCAACCCAACGCTCGGCCGGAGGAATCGGATTACTCGCGTGAGCCGGGCGGTGCGGATAATACACATATATAGGCTTATCGCAAGACGAGGAAGCGCCGGTTTGTGTGAATGTTCACAGTCTAATTAATACCATTAGCCAGCCAGTTAATTAGAAAATGCAATGCACGCACCCACACCAATGCGTTCTGGCTCCACGTTACGGAACGCTGGCTGGCGCGCTTCTGCTGCGGGAGATCAGGTCGTTTCTCGGCTATTTTTTTATTTTATTTTTTTTTCCACGAGTGCGAGGACTTCTGAATCGCGTGCAAAGTGAAATTGACTCTAGGATCGTTCTCTGTACTCCTATGGCTCTCTGGCGAATGTTTTACTTTTGTCGATTGTTTTTTAGGAAAATTGACCATTAGGTGGTTTTGTTTTATTGTTCTGCTCGTTAATGAAGTTAATCCAAATTAAATGCCCATAGAGATCAACTAACGGCTTTTTATAAAAACAGAACGAACAATTTCGATGGCTTTCCGATTGAAACTCAACGCGTAATCCAACAGGTGAACGATTTATTTACTTTGTTTACTGGTCGAAGCGCACTGCCTCAAATTATGACGCGTGAAAGATCATTTACACCACGAAAGATCAACTTTTCATTCACCAGCCACATTATAGGCCCTGTAAAACACGCTTGGATGCAGAATCAGGAGCGGAAGTGCGTAAGAACGAATTCCCTGTTCTCCGCGTGTTTAGTTTAAATCTACTGATAATACGTGTAACATATGTATTCGAATTATCGACAACAATCGATCCACCTTAACGTGTTAAAATTGTACTTGGTACAAACGTGAAAAAAAAAGAAAACATCTGTCGAAACAACAACGATTCAATACCGATAATTCGCCGATTTTTTGCCAATCAAGCGTCCGTCGACTAATCGAGTCAATTACGATCTATTTATTTCTCGGGCGCGTAACACGCTCGTTTCGTTCGAAACCGACCCAGTTCTCGTTTTTTATTTTTTTAATTTTTTTTTACCATTTTATGTATTTCACACTTGTCCCGGAAAACCCGCGTTCACCGAATCCACGTGTAAAATTCAACCGATCATCTTTCCACCCCAACCGTCCGCGTCTGAAAATCGGCGGCGCAAAATTGACGAAACTCCCGAAAGAAAATAACGCCGCTATCTCCCCCGAGCATGAGCCATCGGCCTGATGCCGATCTCGCGTCCCCGAGAGGCCGCGCGCGCAGGTAGCGATCGCGTCCTTCGGCCGCATGGGCGCACTTATGAAAACTGATGCGTGTACTTATACTTCTTCGCGCGAGCCGATGTATTTCCGGGAAAACCGGGTCAAGATCGAGGAGGCGCGGAGTCAGAGCTGCTGGCGTCTCCTTAAAACGCTCGGTCTTTAATTTCGTGTCTTTTTTTTTCCTTTCCTACGCAAGAGCCGCATGACACGACGCACGCGCGTTCGACCAAGGACTGGTCATCGAGAATTTTATTTTTACGCCCGATCGTCGATAATTGCAGAAATATACTCTTTACTGCGCTGCATGGCCGCGTCATAACTCGGCAATTGGTCACCCGCCGGCCGGCAATTGGTGCAACATATATTTTTCGGGCGCAGGCTCGCCGCCCCCGCGTGCGTCCTTGGGAATTGGGATGAATCTTCGGAGCGATTCTCTGAACTCGCAAAAAACGACTGACGATGATTGATAAGCATACGAGGCAGATGTGGGTCCGCGCGGGTCTTTGGACGTACAGTAATAAGGAGAGTTCGCCGCCTTGGGGGTCCTCTCGTGCCTTCCGGAGATGCTCCTCAGCCTCGTATTATGCGCTTTACGCTCTGTTTGCGCGCGTTATACATGTACATATATATCCCGGCTCGCGCGCGTTGGTATGTATTTTTATTATACTCGTATACTAAGTACGTGCAAATGTTCCAGCGCGCGTGTTTTAGCAGGATTTTTCGTTCGAGCTGTAAGAAGCTGATACATGCATCGCGGAAGAGGATCTTTTTCTGGTTTGAAACAACATTTTGTCTTCACTCGTCGATAAATGGATAGAGGTGTTATTGACGATTTGCTCACATAAATGTTGATTGAGAAGCTCACGAACAGACATATACTTAATAAAGGTATATGTGATTTCTTAATTAACGTTCGGCCTGTGCGTATGATGGGACTCATCGCCCAACAATCGTTTCTCGATATTGGCCCAGTTTTCATCGCTGAGCCACGCGCATGCATTTTATTGGCTCGGAAGGTATGATTCTATTGCGACATATTATGAAAAAAAAAAAAAAAACTTTCTCCATCTCTATCAGCGAACGCGACAGCTCACCACTCGATTTATTTAGGCTCGTACCTATACCGATCAGAGTACATAGTGAACAAGGCGTCGTGGAGGTCGCGACAATAAAGTGACCATCGACATGGGAAAACAGAAAAAGGAGACTGTATAGTCAGTCCATCAAGTCCGTTCCGCGTCGACATTTCTCCCCGAGCGGGGAACGTAATAATGCGATCGAAAAAGGCGAAAAATCGGTAACCCGGCTGATGCGTAAACTCGCATTTGTATCTCTCTTTCTCTCTCTCTCTCGTTCTCTATGTTGCACTACTGTACTCTGGAGATCACAGCAGAGTTAGTGCCCGTGGAATGGAGAGGCGGAGGATGGGGGGCCGCAGGTATATAAAGCCAGCCGGAGCCGCGGCCTCGCGGTCAAAAATCCTCGGACGTGCGCCGGTGTTGATAGTACATTCGAATAATAATAATCATTATGGATTAATAGTTTGAGGGTGCCTGTATACATGGGCGTCTTGAAGTCTGGAGACTCTTCCAGCTGAATCTTGGGCGATTCAATTCAAATTGACGTTTGAACTGATACTGGTGTCATTTTTTTCAACAGCCCAACATACTCTTTACATGAAACGACTTTGTACGATTGCATTTACAAATAAAAAACTTGTTTAGCTACGCAGAGTGAAAATGATCGGATATGCAATACATGTTAACAGTAATCTACAGTTTGAACGTGAATTATGATACCAAATTTTTTTTTACAAATAACGGTTAAAGCAAATTATGTACATCGCGGGTATATCAGTCCGACGTCAGTTTGAATCGAATCGCTCGCCCAAGATTTGGCCGGCAGTCTCCAGCTCCAGACTATAATTAATTTCAAGACGCCCATCCATGTACACATATAATATACAGGCACCCTAATAACACATGTGAACATTGTGAACTCGTGTGCTGTGACTGCTGTGTTGTTCTTATTCTTTTGTTTCGATCACGATTGTTTTTTTTTGGATACACAGATACAGCATCCTTTCGGAGTTTGCATCGCCATTCCGTTGCCGAACTCATTCACAGGATACTTGTATACTGCTGCATCAGTCTCGGCTCTAGTCATTTGTGTTACGATCAGGGAGACCTGTAAGTTTTTCTCACCCTCGCCCCGAGGCTGATTCACGCACTTTTCTCTCAACGGCGGAAAATATAAAAAAATGCATTTCTGTGATCATACATATACATAGTTTACGTTTGTGCTTCTCGAATACACATGTATATACATATATGATCAGTGTGATACCGATATTCCCTCGTAGCATGCGCGCACACGATCGTAAAAACGAAAAAAAATTTCAGTTTCCATCCAAAAAATGTGCGACGACGACATGGCCGCTTTGGTGGTCGACAACGGCTCGGGCATGTGCAAGGCCGGCTTCGCCGGCGACGACGCCCCCCGCGCCGTATTCCCGTCCATCGTTGGCAGGCCTCGCTACCAGGTACTTCAATACCTATAAATATACCGCATCCGATTTTTAATATTCCAAAAAGAGAAAGATAAAAAGTAATAAAAAAAATTAAAAAACCACTCTTCGCTCAGGGGATAATGGTCGGCATGGGCCAGAAGGACTCGTACGTGGGCGACGAGGCCCAGTCAAAGCGGGGCGTTCTCACGGTCAAGTATCCGATCGAGCACGGCATAGTCACCAATTGGGACGACATGGAGAAGATCTGGCACCACACGTTCTACAACGAGCTGCGCATCGCGTCCGAGGAGCATCCGGTCCTCCTGACCGAGGCGCCCCTCAATCCCAAGGCCAACCGCGAGAAGATGACGCAGATCATGTTCGAGACCTTCAACTCGCCCGCCATGTACGTGGCCATCCAGGCGGTCCTGTCGCTCTACGCCAGCGGCCGGACGACCGGTATCGTCCTCGACAGCGGCGACGGCGTCTCTCACACCGTGCCGATCTACGAGGGTGAGTTTTCTTTTTTTTTTAGCGCGTGATTTTTGAAACGCAGCACATGCGAGTGGGTAATTATATTATGTAGTGCGCGTGAGTTCGTAAAATAGCTCGTTGCAACAACGGTACCGGATCGTTTGTAACGAGCGGCTCGTGTTTTTCCGAACGCCGTTCAACGAGCGCGGTTATCGAGTACTCACCGCGGCGCAAATGGATTGGAGACAAATCCAACGATAATTGATCATACGATTTGTATAATATATACATATGTACATGTGTACGACTACCGAAAAATGGTTTTCGCGCCGATTAATTTTCGTGCGTTCGGTTAATTAACTTTTAATTGAACGCACTGCGCGCCCAAGTACTCGGTTCAATTTAACGAGTGGCTGCCGATACGCTCTGAATGTTTGATTACCCCCGCGGCCACCTCACCATCGCGCCCATATGTGTATTGTATACCTGTATGTTTACCCAAGACTATGATCGTCTCGTGCAAGCTCGCCTTTCTCGGCAACGATTTGGCACGATTCTGCAGCGAGCGGTATATAGTGAGGAAAAGAAAGAGAAAAACCACTCGATTTCAGAGGAAACGCGATCCTCATCCTGCTACAGGAGACGGATATTATTGGGCTGATTTTGTTTGTGGGGGAAAAAAACGGTTTTGGGATCGGGGTCGTCTCATTTCTGTCCTTTTTTGGGCTAATCGCGCTCCAAGGATTTGCCGATCGATTGAGCTCAAGTGGCGGAGAAATGATTGCCGAGCGTCATCAATATAGTGGGCACTAATTATGTCACATCGGCGAAGCGAGCAAGGATAAAAATACGTCGTTTAGGATATTTTTAGAGTGCGAAGCGTTAATTTTTTTTTGTAAACGTTCAAAAATAATCCGTTAGTTCGGTAAAAATACAAACATTTTTTATTTCAACGAGACGTCGGTACTCTTTGTCGTGCCTAATAAATAGTATAACTTAAATATTACAACTTACACGATTGTTTTAAAATAATGTACAATTTTTTAACATGTTTTCACTCGTCAAATTAATCTACCGTCGAGTTTACGAAAATTTGGAATATTCGACGCAGCGCGACGGATCGGTCGGGTAGTATTCTTGACACTTGGTCATGAGTCGTTTGAGAGCCTGGATGTACTTGCGCTGAGTCTCGTCGTTCATCACGTGGGCCACGTTTTTTGAGAAAATTTTTTCTCGCCCGGTACGCGCGTGAATACCGACCATAGTGACACCGATTGGCCATGGCGAGTTGCCGATTGCCATTTGAAGATAAGCGTCACTAGCCTAAAAATACATTAATTTTTAATTATAGCAAGTTAACATATTGTAGTTTTTATCGATCGATACTTACGAGAATGTAATTTCTGTCGAGCAACTGTTTGACAATCTCTGTCAAGCTGTCCGTAATGTCTTCAGGGAGTGATTTGTTCTTCAACTTTCTGAGCAGGGGTTTGAGATACTCTCCTGTCTGTGCATAAATAGCACCGTCCATTTTACCTTTGGAACTTATCTTCTCGGCACCTGATCTGCTGTTGAGCTGATCACCCCATAATTTGATTAAAAATTGCAAAAACTGCGTAATGATCTTCATATCGGATTCTCGATCGTTTTTTTTATCCAGATTTTCCGCCATCTTTTGAATGTCCTCATATGTTATTTCCTGCACGGGGACATGAACATCCCCTTTTTTACGCTGTTCTTCTGGTTTTGAAGATTTTAGGATTTCATCGAGATAAGCTTGATCGACCTGATCCATAGCCTCTTGAAAATCATTTCTAAAGCCCTGTCGATGGAAAATATGAATTAAAGATGCTGATCAATAGAGAGTAACAGTAAAAAACACATAGCATACTTTGTTTATTTCTGGCGCAAGTATCTCAGACTTCCTCAGTCTTTTGAAGGCATTAGTTTCAGTTTCAGCAAACAATAAAATGGGCTCTCCTCTTTCCCTCAACTTTCTAATGACCTCTGCTCTAGGTAGAATTTGTGCATTGTCTTGAAGCTGATTCTCGTGAGTTGCAGTGCTGCTTCTGCTGTCCGTACTGCTGTTAGAATTAGTATCACTGGTTGTTCTCTGCTCTGTAGCCAGTAGATCAGCTCTTTTGAAGTATTTTCTATTATTTTGCTGTAAATAATAAATTCAATGACTCCGTTGAGTTACAGATCTTTGTTAAACGTCAAAGTAACATTTTGCAATGCACTTACAAAAAGATTTTTTTCTTCAAGTTCCTTGCGCTTTCTTGCTATTTCTGCTTTTAAAATTTCCATCATTGGAGGATAGAAAATAAATTCTACAGGAACTGAAAAATAACTTAAAGTAAAAAAAACTTAATACTTGAACACATGAAAAATAAGAATTTTTAATCAAAATAGACACCAGTTTTCTAACCTCGTAATTCTATGGTTTCTTGTTTTTCCCTACAAAACTAAAAAAACTTTTTGTTGGGAAAAAACAAAAACTCAATTAGTAAATTTTTAATTTTCACTTTGGTTTGCATGACATTTGTTAAGGAAAAATCAACGCACGGTAAACAAAGGGAGCAGCTTGTTAAGTATTTTTTCCGTAGACTGCTGCGATTGCGATTAGGGAAAATAATAAACCTATATATATATACGGCGTTAAAGACAGTAAATTACGTCACAATAATGTCACGAGATGGTCACAAAACACCGAGTGTCCCAAAATTCAATTGTAGATTTCAGTGGGGACAGTTTTTTTATCCTCATATTTGCTTACTATTCATTCATCACACTTAGAAAAACAACAATTGTTCCAATCTTTCAATCCAAAAATTTCTTACGTGTACTAGAAATCCATCCACACATTAATACATAATGTAGATCGAATTTTATAGATATAAATACGTACAATGTAACAGCGCTTAAATTTAGCTCGTCCATCTCAGCATAGCTGAATGATGAATCACAAAAAACAGATAAGTGCCCTACAAGAAGAAATAAGTAAACTTGATTTTCTAGGCAATTAGCAACGTTCTGTGTAGTTGAAAAATTAATCTCATCCTGAGTCACAGATTTTTAGAGTTTCATTATTAAAATTAAACCTGTCGGTCATCATTACAAACATTTCAAACGATTATTTAGCTTTATTCTTCACATTGACGTTGCGTTTTTGAACACAAGAGAGTAGTGACAGAGTGTTTTAGGTTATGAACATTATTAAGATTTGCGGCGATTTTGCAGAATTTTTTTTCTCACAAACCTTTTTTAGGACGGACTTGAAAAATATTTGTAGCTCCACCCACCATATAAGTACTCACCTAAAAATAAAAGTGTGCTCGACTTGTGGACTATACACCGGCAATCGTCAACATCAGCGACAGTGCCATTATTAATTTCCCCGTCAAAGGCACAGGATCTAAAAAAAACCCGCCCCGAAAATGTCATCACCATCACCAACAACGACAGCCGACAGCTACACCCTCCGCGAGGCCACGGCCTCCGACGTCCCCCTGGTGAACGCCTTCCTGGAGGCCAACTTCCACCCGGAAGAGACGATCCTCGCGTGCCTCACCGCGAACATCGACCCGAGCACCACCGACGGGGCCCTCCTCAAGCGGCAGATCGACTCGGACCAGCGCGCCATCGTCTCGGCCATGCTGTCCCATCACCCGTGCCTCCTGCTGGTCGACCCGGCGAGCGGCGCCCTAGCGGGCGTCAACGTCATGATAACCAGCGAGAACCCGAGCTACGTCAGCCGCGCGGATGAGCGATCGGTCGACGTCTGCGCGAGCCACAGGCCGAGGAGCGAGCTGCTCGCGGGCTACTTCGACCTGATGAACGGCATGATCGAGGAGGCGGGGCTGTTCCGCGGGTTCGCCCCGCGGGCGAGGCGGGCGCTGGAGTTCTACGCCGTCGCCGTCGCCCGGGAGCACAGGAGGAGGGGCCTGGCCGTCAGGCTGTTCAGGGAGGGCGTCGAGCTTGCCCGGGCAACGGGGGTGGATTTGGTTTTTGGGCTCTTCACGTCGCCGCTGTCGAAGAGGGCTGCCGCGAGGGTGGGCCTCGAGACGGTTCTCGAGATCGACACGCGGGAGTATCGGGGCACGAGGGGGAGGTGTTTGATGTTGAGCCGGGATTGCTCGTCGTTGGCGGAGCATAGTAGCGTCGCGTGCGTTATGGCACGGGTTTTGACGAGCGGACGGCCGCAGGAATGTACTTACCGATTGTAAAAACATCACATGTATTCATTAAATATACACCAACTTCGTCGTCGATCGTCTCTTGTGGCTTGGTTGGTGGCCTCAAGTTACTCAAGTATTATATCGTCAAAGAATCTCATCTTTTATGAAAGCAGCTCTATTGAAGGAAGGTCAAATGATCTTAATACTTATAAATGCCAAACGATGCAGTTAATAATACCCTGCAGGGTCAAGAATTTTTTAAAAAACCTCTTATGCAGGAAAGCGATTAGTTATATTCTACTTTCCGACAACACTCGGCCGCTCGTTGCTCGAGGTGAGACGCTCTCTGAAAACAATTTCGAAACAATGCTAAGTTACTTCATCCTGCTCATATCCAGCTTTAGGGTATGTTCGAATCCTTCTACTTATATGGTCCTATCAATTAATAATCTGTGCAAAACAGATCGGCCAACAAAGAAAAAATCGCAAAAAGTTATTTGTAAATTCATCGCTTTAAAACCAATTAGTTTGCACAAGAAAACAACAAGGTAAACATTGAGGTAAATATTAATGACGAATCTTTGGAAGATTAAACTGCATTTTACCTGTTTTTTTTTTTTTTTTTTTTTTTTTTTTTTTTTTTTTTTTTTTTTTTTTTTTTTTTTTCTTCCTTTTCTTTTTTTTTTTTTTAAATCTTATATTTTGCCTTCCTTCTTTTTTTTTTTCTCCTTTTTTTTTTTTTTCATGTT